>JADAQX010000535.1:0-35357 GCA_015476325.1 Cardiosporidium cionae
AGAAAAAAAAGAGTAAAAAAAAAACTGTAAAAAAAAAAAAGAAAAAAATGTAAAAAATGTAAACAAAGTAAAAAAAAAGAGTAGAAAAAAAATGTAAAATTGTAAATAAAAAATAAAAATTGCATAAAATAAGTCAATAGATTGAAATATAAAATATTTTTTATAAAACAAAAAACAAAATAAAATTTTGAAAAAAAAATACAATAAAAATAAAAAATTTTTTGATGCTTTTATATACTGTGGGTAAAAAATTCCTATTAAATGCAATTTTTTTATAGACTTTTTTTTTTTTATACTTTAATTCCTTATACATAACAAAAAATTATAGTATTTTTATTATATTTAAAATTAAAATAAATATTTCTTAAAATAAAAAACATATTTCTTTGCCTACCTTGACTTTTTTTAATGCGATTATATAATAAATCTCCACAATATTTTCCATTATTATTTTTTATACAATAATAACGACCATATCCTCTCATAAATGCTCCTAAAACTTCATCATATGGATTTTTTTCATAAATTCCTTGTTTCTCAATAATTATACCCGTTGCACCCGTAATAGGGACAAAACATCTAAAAATAATATATTAAAAATAATATTAAAAACATTTTGAAACATATAAAGTATAAATATAATTTTTTAAGTAAATACATGACAAAATTTTTTATTTTTTACATATTATCTATTGCTTTTTAAAACATTATAAAAACTATAAATTTAAATTTTGTGCTTTCCTAATTTTTATATTTAACTATTTTCCTTGGATTTCTTTTATGAAATTGTTTTCATCTTTTTATCAACAATTTTTTATTATCTTTATTTATTTCTATTGATTTTCTCTTATTTATGTCTTTCTCTATATTTTACAATTTTGTTCTTATATTCTCTTTTTTTCTTATTTCTCTCTTGCTTTTTTATTTTAATTTTTGTCTATCTTTTTTTTTAATAACACTCCCCCTCTTCTATCTCTCTTTCTAATCCTCATTCGTTACTTTTCATTTTTTGTTCTCTATCATATTTCATCTCTCTATTATCTCTTATCTTTCTCATTTTTATCTCTTCTTTTCATTTCTCTCTCTCATCTCTCCCTTTCATTTCTCTTTCTCATCTCTCCCTCTCATCTTTTTCTTTTATCTTATCCTCTCATCTCTCCCTTTCATTTCTTTCCCTTTTATCTTTCTTTCTATAAGCTTACTCTCTTATCTTTCTCTCTACCTCTTTTCTTTCTCTCTCCCTCTCTCATCTCTCTCTATTTCATCTCTTTCTTTCATCTCTCCCCCTCTCCCTTTATAACCTACTTACCGACTAATACAGGGTTGAACAACAAGAAATGGATCAATAATAGGTGATGTTGTTGATAATAATTGTAATGTTTGTTGACAATAATCTCCTTCTACACGCATGCAGGCTAAATTTAAAATTTCTTCGCCAGATTCCGCCAATGGCTGTTTTAATTTTTTTGAAGTAGCTAATCTCCTTTGAGATGAAGAAGAAAAGTTATTTTGTGATGAAAAAAAAGATTGTTCATCCAAAGGAGGACTTCCCTTCACATATTTCAATGTTGTTTGAACCAAGGATTGAAGCTCTTTAGAAACTTTTATATTATGCTGCTGATGCAAAACTATATGACGAGAAAGACCTTCATGGCCCTTTGAAAAAGAAGAAACAAAAGGAAAAGGAGAAAAATGCGTTTCTTCATTTATTTTTTCAGTGTTTAGACGGCGATTAATTTGAGCATTGGGAGGATTTTTAAAGAGAATAGCCCATGCTAATTGTAATTGAGTCAAAGCATCAAAATACTTTGTATTTTGTCTTAAACAACTATCTGTGGCACACCATTTATCCAATTCAGAAGAAGAAGCACTTGTGAGGTATTTTAAAGTTACTTTAGATAAAACATCTTCCACCGATAAGAAACAATACTTTCCTTTATTTATAAAAAAAAAAAATATATATAAAACAATCCAAATGGATTTAATACACATACATGTTTTTTTTTATCTTGTCCTTTGTATAGTAGTATTTATATATTTTTTTTTAATTTGCCATTGCTTCTGCGTATTTTGAATTTTTTTAAAACTTACTTTATTGTTTTTTCTTTTAAATTTATTTATTTATTTATTTATACTTAAATCCTCACATATTGCCTGCTTTTTTTTGTTTACTGAAAAGTTTTTTTTCTCCCCTCATATCCTTTTTTTCTCAAATCTCTTTTATCTTTTTTTTCGTTCATTTTTTTTTACTCCTATCTTCTTTTTTATTTTATTTCTTTTTTTTTCTTCTTTATTTCCCCTTTTCCTTTTTTATTTTCTATCTTTTCTATTCCTTTATTTTTTTCTTTTCTTTCAATTTTTTCCCATTTTCCCCTTCTTCTTTTTGCTTCCTTTTTTCCTACACCCTTCTTTTACCTTCTCCTCTCTCCTTTTTCCCTCTCTCTCCTCTTCTTTCTCTCCCTCTTCTTTCTCTCCCTCCTCTTTCTCTCCCTCCTCTCCCTTCTTTTTCCCCTCCCCTCATCTCCTCCTCTTTCTCTCTTCTTTCCTCTCCTTCCTTCCCCTCTTCTCTCCCCTCTTTCCTCTTTTTTCTCTCTCCATTCCTCTCCTTCTTTCCCCTCCCCTCTTTCCCCTCCCCTTCTCTCTCTTTCCCTCCCTCCTCTCTTTCTCTCTCCCCTCCCTCTTTTTGTTTTTACCTTGAGCACTTCGTGCACACCAAGAATTTACCAATTCCCGTACAAAAATATTCATTTCACAGGCAGAACCTCCTCGATGTTCATAATTTCGCAGTTCTTTGCGAATTAAAGAAAGGCAGGTAATGGTAGTAAATGAGGAAATAGATGAAAACATAGAAAAATGAGCATTATTGTTTTGAAAATCTGTTTCACAAAAGAAAGTCAAACGATCTGAGGAGAGACTCTTATCATAAAGAAGTGTTCCACATGGACCTTCTAAGAAAGCATGCAAAGTTTTATGTAAAGCACAACAAGAGTTAGGATTGGCTGAGGCAGATGAGATAGAGGTGGTACTCGCACAGACACCTTGAAGAGAGGAAAGAATAGGAGAGGAGAGGCCATTCAAATGTTTAATGGGAAGATTACTAGAGGGATAATCAATTCGAACGGGATGAAAGGAAGACAAGTAGGAGGCATCTATATTTTTAGTAGAAGGTATAACGGATGAAGAAAAGCCTATTAAGTTCGAATCCAAAGGTGGTAAAAAAGATATATTTTGAGCTGTAGGAAAGGGAAAACCTGACGATTTTACAACACGTTTAGCCACTGCCACTGTAGAATCTGTTGTAAAAGCAGTATCCCATACTGTTTTAGTAATACTTTTATTTTGAGGCAAAGAGAAAGCAACAGTTATAGGACGAGAACGCAAGGCAGTAGATGCTTTTGTAGTAGAAAGAAGAGGTGCATTCCAAAGGAGTGTATCACTAGGAGAAATTAATTGAATATCACGAGTAATAAATTGAACAGCAATTTGATTGATAAAAATATGCGGCAAATCGTTTGTAAAACGTGTTTGAATAGAAAGTGTGGGATGATTCCAAAGAATCGCAAAATCTACATAAAGAGGAGAATCTCCCTTGGCTTTCACAACCAAAGTCGTTGATTTGGTAGGATCTATTATAAAAAAAAGAATGCAAAAATAAGAGAGGAAATGAATTATTTTTTACTAAAAAAAGATAATATAATCAATAAAATAATATAAAATACAAATATAAAAAGTGTACTATACTTTTATTAAATTAAATAAAATTAAAATATATTTTTATAAGGATTTTTCATTAAAAAAATTTTTTAACACTTTTATCAATAAAAAAATTTTTATTATAAAATATTTTTTGTTTCAAAATTTGTTTATAAATGCAAAATATTTTTTCCTTTTTTATTTATTAAATTTATTTTCAAACATACCATTTTTTTTTTATTTATGCTTTGTTTTCTTAAATTTTTATTATTATTATTTTTGTTTATTTTATATTTTATTTATTTTAGTGTATTGCATTTTTTATTTTAATTATTTTATTTTATAATTAATGTTTACTTTTTTTTTATTTGTATCTCACTAATGTATTTTTCTTTTTTTCTCCTTTACTTTATTATTATTTTTTTTTAAAACTATTTTTCTAAAAAATCAAACTATACTAATAAACATACCACATTCATTGCATGTAACCAAACAAATTTCTTTTACAAGAGTATCCACTGAAATAGACTTTGGAAGAGAAACACCTTGTGTAGCAGCTAAAACAGATAATTTAGTATCACAAAAATTGGCCATTGCACTACAACTATACGGTAAATCTTTAGTAGCAGATTGATCCACACATTTTGTATCAGCAGTGGAAGATTGCTGCTGTTGTTTAGAAACAGTGAGAATCTTTAAAATATCTGGAAAAACTATAGATAAACTGTTGACTAAAGCCGTCTGTAAAAAAAATTATATTTATATATAAAGGTATATAGAAACGTATTTTTTTTATTTAATAAAAATTATGTAGACAAACACTGTGTAGTATACACATATTTTTGTTATAATTTTAAAAAAATTAATAAAAAATAATAAAACATAATACAAAGCTATTAAAAGTCTATTTTTTTTAAAAATTTAGAGTTTCCTGCATTATTTTCAACAACTTTACTCTGCTTAAATATATTCCTTTTGGTTTTATTTATTTTTTAAATATTATTTCAATATTTTTTTTTTTAGTATGTTTACTTTTTTTGTTCTATATATTTTTTGCATAACTATGTTTTTAATTATATATGTTTTGTTGCATTTGGAATTTCTACTAAAAAACTATATTTCTATGGCTTTTTATTTAAATGCTTTGAAAACTTCATTTTACTTTCTATTTCTCTATTTTATATCTCTTAATCCCTTCACTTCTCCCCCTTATGTTTTTCTTTTTTGCTCTTTTCTTCTATCACTTTTCTTCTACCTAACTTTTTTTCCCTTTCTGTATTCCTTTCTATTCTTGTTTTTATCTTATTTATTTTACTTTCATCTTTTTTTTCTTTTTTTTTCTTACTTTACTTTTCATCCACTTTTTCTCTTTCCACCCCATTTCATTTTCCAGTGTTTTTTTTCCTACTCTTTATCATTACTCCACATATTTCTTCCTATTCCCCACGCTTTTTCTCTCTTATCCCATTCTTTACTCTTTACTCCCCTCTTCTTCTTATCCCATTCTTTACTCTCCACTTCCCTCCTTTCCTTATCCCATTCCCTACTACGCTTCTATCAAGCAAAAACATTTCTTTACATACGTGAATGCTTGAAACGGCAGTATAATCTAAATCTGAGGCATTGAACATTGTAAGTGTTGCTAATTGCAAAGAAATCATCATTTCTTGGCATTGTAACAAAATCTTTTCAAAGGTTCCATCTAGACAAACAATAATCTGAGGCTCCAAATTTCCTGTTTTTCGTTCATAGCCTTTTGCACATCGAATAGAACGAGTACTGAGATGAGTAATTCCATTGCCTTCAATAATATATCCTTTTCCTAAATTTTTTAAGGGTTTTGTAGTACAAGCCGCACAAGGTCGACAAGAGCCACCACAATCAATGCCAATTTCATCGCCATTTTGAAATCCATCATTGCAAGTGGCCACTAAAAATATGAAAAAAAAATTGAAAAATATGAGAAAAATAAAAACAAAAAATTATTTTCATTAATTATCAAACAGACGTTTTAAACTATCCATGAAAAACTCCATAGAGTTGTCAATTCAATATATGAAAATTTTCTATGCACATTCTTTTTTTTATTTCATAATTTTCTTCTCTTCAGTATTAATAAATATAGAATAAAACATATATATATAAATTGGACACTACTATAGGATTACATTTATAAATAGAAAAACACAACATGTATTTTTAAAATAAAAGAATCTTTATACATCTTATTTAATACAATGCCAGTGTAAAAATATAATGAGTTAATAAAAAATATAATATTTCTCTACATATTTTATAAAAAATAAAATAAAATTCTTTCTCGCACTTTCTTATATTTTTTTTTACATAAAAAATAGTATCTTTTGTTTTTAAATAGTCTCTTCAATTTCTTTACATCTATTTTTTTGTAATCATTAAAAAAATACACATTGCTTGCCATTCGAATGCATATTTCTCTAGTTTTCCAAAATTCAATCTTTTTTTCTTTATAGGCACAAATTTTATTTCTTTCAATTTTAGCCTATTTCTACTATAAAAAAATTTAATATAGATTCTCTATTTACCTTTTTTATTTTTTTCAAGGCTTATTTCTCGTATATTCTCGTATTTTCTTCTTATTCTCTATTGATATATTTTTCCTTTCCTCTACATCTTCTCTCATTTCCTTCCTACTCTTACTATCTCCATTCTCTATTTCTACTCTCATCTTTCTCCTTTCCTTATCTTCCATGACTTTTGTTTGCCCCTTTTATTTTTCCCCGCACCCCACACCCCACACCTTTTTGGCAGAGGCCGCAGCTTTTTTTACAGGCATCTTTAACTTTTGTGCTTGAAGGAATATTTGCAGGAAGCGCCGTTGTAAGATCACTTATAAGAGAATTACAACCTTGCTGACCCACACTAATAAGGATGGAACATGAATATCCCAGAGAAGTAACCAAATCGCTGTCTTTACAATTTGAGGATGTTACTACAGGTGCACATAAATTACACGTCTTTTTACACACATCGCTTATGCGTGTAGCATTGGTAAGATTTTTTCTGGGTATAAATGAGCTCCCAAGTAAATCTCTTAAGGTTGAAGAACAGCCTTCTTTGGCAAATTGAAGGAATACATCACATTTATATCCCATTTCCAAGACAATAGGATCATCTTTACACGTGGGTGTTCCTATCAGCGTAGTAGAAGTAGCAGATGGACTGGATGTATTTCTATCACATGCATTACACGTCTTAAGGCATGTATCTCGTACACGAACACCACTGGGAAGATCTTTAGGCACCTTTCCACTGCCTAAGTTAGAGAGAAGAGCATTACAGCCTTCTGTAGTTGCATTCACTAATAACGCACATGAAAAACCTTGTTTTTCCACAAGTGGATTATCTCTACATGTACTTTCAGGAGTAGAAGAAGGGGTACATACACTACATAGTACAGGACAAAATTCACGCAGGGGGGAATTAAGCGTCAGAGAACCCGCTGGTAACGCTTGGTACAACGCTGCACTTGGAAGAGGGGAAGCAGTGACAGCAATAACCGGTAAACGAGAGGCAGCATAAGTAGGACTCACACGAAAATCAAGAGAAGCAGGAGAGAATGTACAAGCAGATGCATTCACCGCTGCTTCTGAAAGCATTGTACAGGTGAGAGAATGGCCATCTGCAGCAAGTAACGTTGTGTCTTCACAAACAAATGGAATAGTCATTAAACGGGTAGAATCTAATAAAATATATATAAATATGTCATAAAGAAATTATTAGAAAATGTATAAAACACGTATAAAATTAAAAAAAAAGGCATGCATGCTTTAGAGGGTTTTATCATAATTTATTTTTATTTTCCTTTCGCACTTTTTTACCCTCTCCCCTCTTTTCTTTACATTAACCCCCTCCCCTTTACTCCTTCTAAACGTCTTTATCTTTATCTCTTATTGCATTGCTTTCTCCTTCTCCCTCCCCCTCTTACCGCATTGCTTTCTCCTTCTCCCTTCCCCCTTCTTATTGCATTGCTTTCTCCTTCTCCCCCCCCCCTCTTATTGCATTGCTTTCTCCTTCTCCCTCCCCCCCTCTTATTGCATTGCTTTCTCCTTCTCCCTTCCCCCTTCTTATTGCATTGCTTTCTCCTTCTCCCTCCCCCCCTCTTATTGCATTGCTTTCTCCTTCTCCCTCCCCCCCTCTTATTGCATTGCTTTCTTCTTCTCCCTCCCCCTCTCTTACCGCATTGCTTTCTCCTTCTCCCTCCCCCCCTCTTATTGCATTGCTTTCTCCTTCTCCCTCCCCCCCTCTTATTGCATTGCTTTCTCCTTCTCCCTCCCCCCCTCTTATTGCATTGCTGTTTCCTATCTTTTTCTCTTACCATTACAGGCAGCACAGGTGGCGGGGCAAGCATCTAAAATGCGTACTTCTGGTGGAATGGCTGCTGGCAGAGGTTTTCCTGCTGAAGAAATAGCGGATAGCAGTGTAGTGCAGTTATCTAATTTAGCGGAAATGGCAACGCTTTGAAGAAGCGGACAAGTGTAGCCTAACTCTGTAACAAGTGAATTGTCTGTACAGGAAAGGGGGTTAGTGGTTGTTGTAGCAGTAGTGGAAATATCCCGTAGGGTACCATTTGCACAATCACCGCCATCAAACTGACAGCTGGCTACATTACACGTTGCATCACAATAGCCATTGCCAGTATACCACCGTGGGCAGGCAGGGGCACAGAGTTGGCACTGCCCACAGGTGAAGGGGCAAATCGAGCTCACAGTATCTGTTTTGGAAATATAGCTTGGGAGGACGGTGCCGGTATCAACAAGACGAAACGAGCATTTTAAGAGTTCTTTCAGATTACTGCAGGTGCGATTGGTCAGTTTTTCCACATCTTTAAAATCCATACAGGATACGCTTTCTCCAAAACGAACAGTCTTTGGAATAGCAACACCTTCTCCTGAAGGTGAGGCTGCCGCCAGAAGTGTGTTTGCCTCCACCAGTTGGCTATCAAAGAGGGGGCGTGTAAGGCATTGAAGACGAATATCGGTGGATTGAAGTGTGCTTGAGGTAGTGCCTACAGTCCAGTGGGTAGGGCAAGCCACACTCTCATTATGGCCTACAAGGGGGATGAGGCAATTTGCACCAGAGCCAATGGCAGCAATATTTTTATTTGAAATAGTGCCTGTGAGGGGATTATCTATTGTTATACGCCAGCCAAAAGAATTTGTTTGGAGATCAACAAGAGGAAACACCCACAAATACGTCAATTCAAAGGAGGAATTGGTGTCCTTGGTTATATTTGATGTGTTTAAGAGATGCAAGGCTGGCATATTGGCAATATCTAAAACATAAAGCGATCGTCCGGCCACATCGGCGGAACTACGACGATAATAGCCATTTAATTGAGCATACGGTGCAGAAAAACCAGAGGTAATAATATAAGGGCAAGCATCTTCTACGCAAGTAGGAAACGTAGAAAATGGGGTAGAGGAATTCCCTGAGAGTAACGAAAGGCCAACAGTGGAGGGTTGAATCGAATAGAGACCAGCCCCATCACAGGTAAGATTGAAGGAAGAAATACTGGGAAGACTGTCAAAGCGTCCAAAACCATTAAATTTGTCTTTACAAGACACATTAATAGTCTGAGATGCTACTAAATTCATCACATCCGGCTTTAATGTTACACCACCCACTACAGAAAATTTCAATGAACAATCTCCTCCACAATCTCCTAAATCATTTTGACATGCTGTAACATTGCACGCCTCATCACACACAGATTGACCCATATCTCGAATTTGACATCCAGGAGCACATTCTGATTATAAAAAAAAAGTTTTCATTTAATAAAAGTATTTTAAAGTTTAGAGGTATAAGTTAAAATAATTTTTGTAAAAAATGTATTTAATTATACGTGTTTGTTGTATATATTTTTTAAAAATTTTCTTTTGATTTATACTTTTATCTTTAAAAATTGAAAAAAATTCATATACTCTATTACTTTTGTTTTGGGTTGTTTATCTTTATTTTTTTATAAAATTTTTTATAAAATTTTCTTTTCTTTTCTTGACCTCAGTACTTATTTGCTATAAATTATTTATCTTTCAAAATTTTTTTTTTTCATTTCTTTCAATAATTACTTTTTTTTTATATCTTTCATTAAAAATTCTCATTTTTTTGTACACACTTTTTTCCTATATTCATTTTTTTTACCTTTGCAAGCATCGCATGTCACAGGACAAGCATCTAAAACACGAACTTCTGGAGGAACACCCGCTGGAAAAGTTACTTTGTTTTCAACACTTAAAGCCTTCAATCGTCTATTACATCCTTGAGCTGCCAAAATACTGCAAGTAAAGCCTGTTTGTTGGACTAATTCAGTATTATCCGCGCAAGCTGTATTGGCTGATAAAAATTAAATTAGAAAAAATATAAATTTTTTTTCTATTTTTCTTCCGTATTTTTTGTTTTTAATAAAATATTTTCTTTAAAGTATGTAAATTATATAGTATTTTACAGAATTGTATCCTTCCTCACAAAATATTTTTTTATTGAAATAAATACTATTATAAAGGCAACTTTCTCAAAATACTAGTAAAAATTAAAAAATTTCTACTAGCTTTACTAATGTTGCAAAAATGCAATTAAAATTGTGTAATAAATTTTTTTTATGTTGTAAACGTAATACTTAACTAATAGCTCTTACTAATCTATATTTTTTTGGTACTTACCACATCGCTGTAAATTACAGCCACGTTGTTTAGTCAAAGAAGGACAAGGATCACCTTTTCCAAATGCTGGAACCTATAAAAAAATTATAAAATGTTTTTTTAAATTATAAAGTAAACAAAAAACTATAAACCATAAAAAAATTATATTAAACTACACCAAACAAAAAAATTTATTTAAAAAAAATATAATTATTAAAATAGATTTAATTATTTGAAAATAAAAAAATTAATACTAAATATTCAAAAGTATTAAAAAATAGCTATTACTTTTTTTTTATAAAAATTTATAAAGTATTAAAGAAAATGTATAAAAAACTAAAAAATTTAAAACACACAAAATATCATAATAAAATATATAAATTAAAACTATTACAAACTTTATCATTTTATCTAAAATTTGATTAACGTTTTGTTTTTTATACATTGCCTTATTGTATGTATTTTATATTTTAAAAATGTTTTATCGTTATGTATATCTATTTTTACATACTAATTTATTTTCTTTAAGCTCTCTTTTTTTTAACTTTATTTTTTATACTCTGCTTTTTCCTTTTTGTATAATTTTTTTATAAACCTAAATTTTTCTTTTTTAAAGTTAAACCCCTGCATAATATTTTTTTACTTGCCGCATATTTTTTTGTCTCTAACTCAATTTGCCTCTTTTTTCTCTCTTTAATGCAAATCATTTTATTTTTTTGCACCCAACTTACTTTTTTCTTATATTATTTTTTGTTTTTGCAATTTTGATATTTTTTGCTATGATATTATATTTTTTCTTTCTTTTTCTTTAAAAAACTCTGAAATGTGTATAAAATTTTTTTTTTAATTTCCAGAATCATAAATTATTTCTTAATTTTTACCAAAACATTCCGCTTTCGAGATTGTACACCTCCACCACAAAATTTGCTGCACGAATCCCATTGTTGCCACTCAGATACTTTACAAGGTGTTCCATCTAATACATGCCAAAAATAATAAATAAAAAATAAACAAATTTTTACACCCAAAATTGAGATATGAAAAGCTATGTATACTAAATCTAAACTACTAAATTATACAAGCATAAAAACACTATTTTTTAACTCAAAATAAACAAAAATATTACTGAAAATCAATTTTTAACATAACAAATTAAACCATACAGTAAATGTAACTTGTATTTTTTATAAATAAGCATTCTTTAAACTTACCACAACTTTCTGTGTTACATGGATTAAATTCATTCAATGGCGGACAGCGAGCTCCTCCATTTGAAGGAAATATTTGAATGGCTCGGCTGCGTTGGCGAGTTCCGCCACCACATGTAGCAGAGCAAGCATTCCAATTTTCCCATTCCGCCATAACACAATCCACAACTAATAATATATAAATGAAGATAAAATTTTATGAAAAAATATATAAATATTTGAAATATTTTTTGACGCTATACATTCTGTAAAATTGATTTCTATAAAAATTTATAAAATTTGTTTTTAACGTAAAATACGTGTTTAAAAATGTACTTTAAAAATAATTTTATTAGATAAACCGACATAAATATTTTTCCAATTTAAGCAATATTTTTTTCATAGATAAACAAATAAAGTAAATCTTTTTTATTCTAGAAACTTAAATTAGAAATTTATTTAAGACTAAAAAATATTAAATTTTGTAAAATGATACATGTATATATATATTAAAATATTCAATCACTAAAATAACAATTTAACATACAAAAATATTTTTGATTTTTATAATAATATCTAAATAAAATAAAACTACAATTTAAAAACATTACTGACCACAAGGAACAGAGGATAAACAATCAATAGAATCCACAGTATTAGTACATTGATTTAATTGAAATACTTGTGAAGAAATGAGAGATCGCTGACGTGTGCTTTTGCCAACACCACATGTAGCAGAACAAGCAGAGAATGTACTCCAATCGGTGTATGCACAAGGAAGTGCTATAAACAATATTAAATAAGAGAAATGTTAATTTACAAAATTTTATTAAAAAACTAAAATAAAGTAAAAAAAGTGTTCTACACTGCTTTTATATGTTTATATCTAATCTTCACCTGTTTTTTATACTATTTTTATTCCACTTTTTTATTATTTTTACGTTTGCTTTATTTTATTTCTCAAATGTTTTTTACAAATATTTTTAGTATTAATGTTATACTGCATCTACTTACAGCATGGAACATCAAAATTGCAATTTCTGTCTTCTTCTTGCAAAATTGGACATTTTGCACCTCCATTCCTTGCAAGAGTAGATATGGCACGTGTACGTACACGCACTCCTGCTTCTCCTGCTACAGAGCATGAGAGACTGCAGGCACTCCAAGTAGACCATAATGAGACAGCACAATCCATTGCTAGAAAAACAATTTTAAAAATATTTCTTTAACATCATTATTTAACAACAGCAAAGTAAATAAAAGCAATCATTTCAAAATTATAAAGATTGTAAAAATCATTTAAAAATATAATATAAAAATAGTATTGTAAAATTATAAAGTTTTGTTAGCCTATTAAACTATTAAACTGCAGATAGGCACAAAACCCTTTAAGTTTTTGTCACCCAAAATTGTACTAAAAAAGGCTTGCTAAAATTTAATAAATATTAAAGCATAGTTTAAATATTTTCTTTTAAATGTTTTTTCAAAATAGTTTATAGCGTATTTTTACTTAATTGTTTTGCACATAATTTTTTTGATACACTTTTATTGTTATACTCCATTTTTTCTTTTATTTCCTCCTTTAATTTTTTATTACTTTTGCCCATTTATCTATTTCTATTTTTTCTTCAATTTTTTAATCTACCTTCATTCTTCTCTGCGTCCTTCCCAATTTTCAAACATGCTTTTATTTAACCCTCCCTCAAATTTTTTTTATCAACACTCCCCTCTACATTCACGCCAATCTCATATTCCCCCACTACCCCATCTCCAATTTTCTACTTCCCTCTCAAATTTTTTACCCCCCTCCCACCCTATGCTTTTACACTTCTCTCAATTTTTCTATTTCCTGCTTTCTATTTTTCTACAATCTTTTTTTAACTTACCACAGGCATGAGTATTGCATTCTTTTACATCTTGTAAGCCTTGAGGACAGAGTGCACCCCCTTTGATAGGCTGACTAATAATAGCTCGAGATCGAAAGGAAAATCCACCACCACAGTTCACTTCACATTGACTCCATGTGGACCACTCACTTACTCTACAATCAGATCCACACATTCCTTGTGCTCCAACACAAACACTTGTTTGACGTGTTGGACCACAGGCGGCACCAAGTGGATCCAAAGAAGGGGGTGTAATGACACTCCGTGTACGAGTGCGTGTTGCTTCTCCACATGCTCCATTGCAGGATGACCAATTATTCCACGTAGAAACTACACAATCCGTGGCTAAAACATAAATAAATTGTAAAAAAAGAAAACAATGAAAATAAATTGAATGAAAAATTGGAAAATAAAAAATTACATTTTTATTTCTCACTTATATTTTGCTTTTGCTTTTTAATTTTTTTATCAAACTTTTTTTTAAATTTTCATTATTGCTACTTTTTTTAAAATCTTCCCCCTTTTATTTTCTTAATTGTCTTAGCATTGCTTAGCTCTTATTTTATTTTTTTTCTACTGTATCTTCATTCCATGGCTTTTCTTTATTAAAAAATCAAAAAAGAAATCAAATAATTTTTTTAAATAAAAAATAAAATACATAAAAATCATAAACTATAAATAAAAACCTGTTAATCAGCCCAAACTAAAAACTAAAAAACTTATATTTTTTAAAATTACAGCATGAAACTTTTTTTATTGATTTAAAAAAATAAAAACTACTCTAAAAATTATATATATTTATTTTTCACATACTTATAAAATTGTCTACAGATTGTATTTCTTTTGTTTTTAAATTATGTTTTATTCTTTTTAATACTTTTTTTCTACATTAATAAGCTTTTTGTTTTTTTCCTTTTTTTTTGTTTAAATTTTTTCTTTTTTTACAAAAAACAAATAAAGACAGCACTTTTAAATAAAATATTAAATTTTATAAATCTATTTTAGTAGTTTTTTATATAAACATACGGCAAGGATACGATCCACAGACTTGATTCTCAGAAAGAGGAGGACATGTTCTTCCAAATTCATTTTTATTTTTAATAATAGAACGAGTTCTCCTTTGACTGCCACTACCACATGTTGCAGTACAGCTTGACCATGCAGACCATCCTGTGACGGTACAATCTATCACTAAAAAAATAAAATAAAATTAGTTTTTATATAATTTAAAATAATGATTAAAATATATATATTTAAGTAGTTCACTATATAAATTAAATTCAAAAAACAAATACAACATATAACCAAAATCAATTTTTTTTAAAAGACGTTGGTTTTTTTACAACAAAACAAAATATATGATTTAATAATTAGAAATTCTTTTATTACCACAAGAAATACTGTTACATCCTTCTTTAAAACGAACAGTTGTAGCACAAGAAGTACCTCCACTTGATGGATAAGCCTGGCGTTACAAAAATAAATAAAATTTAATAAACATAATTACGATTAAAAATCACATATTAAATAATAATACAAGTATAATAAAAAATTTCCAAGTAATAAAAATTTGACTAAAAACAAAAATCCTATCGTAATAAAATTTTTTTTATAAATTTTTTCAATGTATCAAACTTAAAATATATTTTTTTTCTTAAAAAATATAGTTTGATTTTTGAAATTATAAATATATATTTTTACTATATTTAAAATTTCTTTATATTTTCTTACCAAAATTAGACGCTTAGAAGCTTGGCGGCCGCCACCACAACTTACATCACAATTACCCCAATCACTCCAGTCAGAAAGAGAGCAATTCACGGTTTGACCTTCTAAAGCTATTAAAAATAATAACAAAATAGAAAATATTTAAAAATTATAAAAACTGGGAGCGATTATTAAAAAATTAGTAAATAGAAAATACTTATTACTAATTAAAATAAAGTAAATATAAAAATATTAAACTATATTAAACAAGGAAAATATTTAAAATTTTGTAACTATATATATATAGAAAGTATTAAAAATAAAAATATTAAAAAAAATAATCGTAAAAAAATTGCATAGAAAAAATATAAGTTACTATACAATGTATATTAAAACTTTTAAAATAGACAAAAAATTGTAAAAGGTACAAACTCATAAATGTAAAAGGTTAGTCTTAACCAAAAAAAATTTTATTTGTTAGTTCAAAAGAAATTATTCAATAAAATCATTTAAATTTTTTATTGAAAACATTAATTTTTCTAAAAATAAACGTACGGCAGTCTGCAATAGCACATGCTTCAGTAGATGTTAAAGAAGGACAAACTTTTCCATTTCCAGATGGAGAAGTCTGCACATTAATAAAAAACATTAAATTCATACCAAAATATCTTACATTTATAAGTATAAAAGACTTTTTAATCTCATTCAATTTTATTTAAAATAAAATAATTCAAACAAAAATTCACTTTTAAATAACAATTTAATCTAATAAATTAATCAAGTATAATTTTAAAAATTTTTTAAACAGAAAATATATTATCTAATGTGTTTTTTGTTTTGTTTTTGTTTTTATTTGCTTTCTTTTATTAGTATATTTTATTTTTTTAATTTCCAAAATATTTTTGTATATATATTTATTTTTTTGCAATTTTGGAATTTAATTTTAAATTTACTGTAATAGTGCGTTGGCGAGAGCGTTGGCCACCCCCACAAGAAGAAGAACAAGCAGTCCATTCTTGCCATACAGAAACATCACAATTACGATCTATAAATATTTTATATACAAAAAATATTTATATTTATGAGCTGCATTTTTATTTTTTTTGTATTAAAAACTATATTTCATATATATATTTTATTATTTTATTACTTCAAATATTTGGAATTTTTCTTGTATACTATTAAAAAGTATATAATTTATATTATAGAAAAATTTTACTATCAAAATTAAAATGTATACATTTATATTAATAAGCATATATATAATTTTTAATAATAAACTTTTTCAGCATAGAAGAATAATCTTATATTTTAAAGCATGCTTTTGCATAAAACTTTTTTTTATATATATATTTTTAACATCTTATTTAAAACTAAATAAGAGAATAAAAAAATTAAAATTCTTACTGCATTCATTTGCACATTTTTGGGTTTGAATTAATGAAGATAAATCAGGACAAGAAGCAGAATCTAATAAAACAGTTCGAGTGCGTTGAGAGTTAGAAGATGCTCCTCTTATTCCACTACAATGCAATTCACAACTATTCCAGTTTGTCCAATCACTCAAAACACAATTAAGAGTGCAAGCACTAGAACAATCTTGAGATTGAAGTAATTCTGGACAGATAGCCCCTCCATTTGCAGGAAATGTCTAAAAGTATAAATTACTCAAAATAAATCAATAAAATAATATATATTATAAATGATCAAATAAAGTAAAATTTAAATTTCTAAAATTGAGAAATAACAATCGGCTAAAAAATAAAAACTCAAAAATTAAAAAAAAATTATTAATAAAAAACTACAAAAACTATATATAATTTTATTAAATATTTTAAATACGTACTAATTTAATAAAAAATTAATATAAAAATATATTGGATTTCTACTATCTTTATCAACATAATTTGTGGTTATAAAAAAAAATTCACTTGGATTTTTATTTGTTACTTCAAAAAAAATATAAAATATTTAGATAAAAAATTTTACCGTTACTTTTCTTAAACGTGTTATCAGACCATGACCACACGATGCAGAGCATGTACTCCAAGCAGACCAAAGGCTAACGGCACAATCAATGGCTAAAAAAAATATATATCCCAAATTATTAAAAAGTTGTTCTATAAAAATGTATAATTTTACTATAGTTTTAAAAGCCCAATTAATACATTTTAAATTTTATAAAGCAATTTATTTATTTTTATAAAGTTCAAACAAAAATTTAGTTTCTAGAGCTACTTTTTAAAATATTTTCAAAAATATTCTTAAAGCAAAGCCCTATAGGTATCTATATACTATATATAAAATTGTTTAAAAAGTGAATATAAAATAAAAAAAGTAAAATTCAAAAAATAAGTTTATAATTTTTTACAAGTAAAATTGAAATGTTAAACCTGTTGCACAAATTTTATTTTTATAAAATCTCAAAAAAAAAAAATTGAATATTCTTTTGTTTTTCTACAAAAAAATTTCAAATTTTAACTTTATTATAAAAAAACTGAGTAAAAAAATAATATATAAAAATAATATAAAATAAATATAAATTGTTTATTTTTGCAAATATTTATAAATTAAATATGTATAATGATAAAAAAATATATATATAACTATAAAATAATTATATAAAAATGTATAGTAATTCAAAAAAACACGCATCAACTGTATAAATGTTGCAAATTTTTAAAAAATATAGAATTTTAGTTATATAAAATAAAAACTGATGTTTTATATAAACTTACGACAAGGATTATCAAAGCAAGATCTTTGAGTTTGTAAAGAAGAGCATTTTCTTCCCAATCCCACCGAAGATTGAAGAATAGATCGCTTACGAATTTGAGTACCAATGCCACACGTAGCAGAACAAAGCTGCCACTCTCCCCACGTATTTAATTGACAATCTACAGCTGATAAAAAATATTTATTGAAAAATTATATAATCATTAAAAGCTTTAGAATATTTAGTAAAAATTTATAAAAAATAATATAACATGTAAAAAATAGTATTAAAAAATAACGCTATTTATTAAAATAAACATATTAAAAATTAGTATGCAAATATAATATAAATTAATACAAATCATTTATTTTAAAAAATGTAATACATTCATTGCATTATTTTGCATTTATTTTTTAATTAAAAAAATTTATTTAAAAATGTGCAAATATAAAAAATTTTAAACGTCTTTCCAAATATGTTTGTTAAATCCTATAAATCGATTTTTGTAAAAATCACTTTGCTATATATATTTACTTCAAACTATTTGTAAATTATTAAAATTAAAAACCAACTCGTTGCACTATTTTAAAAAAAAAAAAAATTTTGTAGTTACATTTTCTCATAAAAATTCTTTATAGTTTAACAATTTTTTTTCTTTTACGTATATGATTGTTTATTTTATAATTATTTTTTCCCAAAAATGTATACACTTTTTCTCTATTTTATAGCACATTTATTTTAAATGTATACACTTTTTTTTTTAGATCACTTTTTTTTTCATGTTTAAAGAAATTTTAATACATACTACCTACCGCTCTCATTTTTCATTTTTTTTAGACTTTTTCACATTTTATAATTTTTAACATTAAATTTAGTTTTTATATTTTAATAACATACGGCAAGGATTAGAGTTGCATGTTGCTTGTTGAAGTAATGGAGGGCAAGTTAAAGTATTTTCTCCGTTCAAAATTGATCGCTGTCGTGATTTGGTTCCTCCATTACATTCAGCTGTACAAGCTGTCCATTCTTTCCACACAGAAACATTACAATCGGAGGCTGATAAATAAAATAATTTATATAAGTATTCACTTTGTAATAAAAAATATATAAATATATATATACTATGTAGATATATAAATAGGTATATATTATAAATCTATAGAATGTAAGTATAAATAAGCCAAACATATAAAATAAATAAATGCAAATGTGAATATATTGAATACAATATAAATATGTAGTATAAAGTGTTCAAAATAAAAATAGAACTACCAAAAAATTAAACTAAAATAAAGTCTATACATTTATATATAAATTCGTGTTTTCTTAACTGTTAAACTATTATTAAAACAAAGGTCAGAGACTAAAAAGTACTAAATTTATAATATTCTAGATTTTTAATTATTTTATATAATTAAAAACCCACCACAGCTAAATGTATTGCAAGCTTGCGTTTCCTCTATAGAAGGACATTTTGAGCCTCCACCAATGGGATAATTTTTAATTGTTCGACGACGATATTGTTGTCCACCTGCACAGGAAGCTGTGCATGTACTCCATTCTTGCCATTCTGAGACAATACAGCCTGCAACTGTTTTCAAAAAAATTTAAACATCAAAAATACATTATATTAAAAAATAATCAAAAATATGAAACATATAGTAAAAAAAGTAAACTAGAATAATAAAATAAAAATCTAAAAATGGAATAAAATAAAAATATAAAATTTTGAAAATAATTATATTATTTAAAGATAATAACAACATAAATTTGTAAATAAAAAAAGTTAGCGTATAACTTTTGATCAATTCAAATTACATATAATGCATTATTGCAATTGCATATTAAAAACTTTTATTATAAATAAAAAACAGTTTTGTCCTAATCTTAATGTTTTCCTCTTTTCATTAAGTAGAGTTGGGCTAATAAATTATGTGTGAATTAATTCCAAAAATATTAAAAAATTGATATAAATAAAATAGCTATTTTTTATGTACCACAGCCAGTAAGATAACAGCCACGATTTTGTTTAAGAGAAGGACAGGGCAATCCATTCACATCTGGAAATTTCTATATAAAAAAATAATAAAAACATAATTAATAAAACAAAATTTTAATACAGTCAAATTCTATCAAGTTTTTTTATTTTAGTGAGATTTATTTTTATTTCTCTACTTACTTATATATACATACTACTTTTTTTAACTTTTTTTGTACGTAGTAACATTAACAAATTTTATCAAACTTACAGTAACAACTCTCTCTCTTTTTTCTATGCCATTTCCACAAGTTGATGAACATGCAGACCAATTTTTCCATTCTGATACTAAACAATCGGCCGCTAAAAGAATATATAAAAAAAACAAATAACCAAGTTTTAAAATTTTCATCTTTATAAAAAAAATTTGTCATTCTTATTTAATAAAAAATAATTAATTAATAATTAAAAGAAATTTTCCTCACAAAATTTTTTTTTATTTTACATACATCTTTCTGTTTTTAACAGAGTTTATACCCCTTGGTATTTTCTCATAAATATATTTTTAAGTATTTTATTTATATAAATTCCCACATTTACAAAAATTGTATTTTTATATAAAAACATACATCTTGCATTTTTTCTTCTCTTTTTATAAAAATAACCTATAAACTTGGAATTATTTTTTATTTAAAATTTTTTCATTTGTTTTATGCCATAGCCTATATATTAATAATTTCCTTACTTTTTAAAACAATTAATTTTTAATCTTTTATTTGTTTTATATCATAGCCTATATACTAATAATTTTTAAAGTCTGTAAATTGAAATTTATTTCTTTATATTTTTAGTATATAAACTGCATCACATACGGCAAGCAACGCCGGTATTACAGCCAGATTGGTTTTCAAGTAAAGAGGGGCAAGATTTTCCTCCTTGGCTTGGAGGAGAATTTACGGAACGCGTGCGCGTCTGTACGCCTGGCCCATTGCAAGAAACACTGCATGCACTCCACGCAGACCATGAAGACACCACACAATCCACACCTATACATACAAAATAAAATATCGTTTTATTTAAAATAATTATAATAATGACATTAGTAAAATAAAAATTAAAATAAAAGTAATAGTAATGATAATAGTAAAATATAAATTAAAATACTAATAACTATAAAAATAATAGCAGACATGTCAAAACAATAAAAACTTTATAAAAAAAAGAGTATAAACTGCATGTATATTTAACTCTAGTAAGTGTTTGTTACAATAAAAATATTATAACGTTAAACGTACTCCAACAATCACCCCCATCAAATTGACAAGCAGGATTATTGCATTGTAAATCACATAGTGAATTTCCAATAAACCAATAGGCACAATTTGCAGCACATTCTGAATAGTAAAAGGTAGTATATACATAAAGAAAATATAATAACAGATAAATATAAACTAAAAATTATGAAATTCAAAATTCAAAAAAAAATGGCTTAAAAAAATATAAATAATAAAATACGTATTTAGAATAAATAAAAGTTATTAAAAATATATTAAAAAAACAGGTATAAGCACCATAATATAAAAAAAACAAAAATAAAGCTATTGGATATAGACTAAACATAAAATATATATATATTCTTTTTTTACTACTTTTAATTTACTTTTATTTTACAATTAAGTACAAACTCTATAGAGGTTTAACTTAGGCTTATAATAAATTTGCTTTTACTAGCTTTTATAAAAAAATTTGTAACCCAATTATGACATAATTATTTTGTTTTTTCTTTCTACATTAACTACTTTTTCGTAATTATTTTTTATTCATTACATCATATTACTTTATTTTTTTTTCTTTTTCACATTCTCATTGTATCTTTTTTTTATATTTTTTTTTATTGTCTTACACTTTTAAAACCCATTTACTCTTTTGCTCCTTTTTTCTAATCTCCATTTTTCTTTCCTTTTGTTTCTACCTTTATCTTTTACCTTTTTATTCTTCTTTCTTTCATTCATCATTTTTCCTTTCCCTCCTTTACTCTTATTTTTCTATTTCTCTCCTTATTCTTTTTGTCCCCTTATCTTCCCCCCTTATGCTCCATTTCCTTTCCCTCTCTCTCTCACGTACGTCTACAAAGTCCACAACTTTGTGGGCATGCGTCTGCTACACGTGCATTAGATGGAATTCCAGGTGGAAGCTTTTTTGAACCAGTAAGAAGACTACTTAATGATTTTTGACAGCCTAAGCGGCCACCAAAGTTTCGAGCCAGGAGTGAGCATTTGGTCCCTGAACTTTGTACTAAAGCGCTATCTTTGCATTGTCCCAAATGCTTACTAACAGCAATTTCTGGAAAGTTGGAGGAAGCATCGTTGTTATTTGAATCTATTGAGGAAAGATCATCAAATTGAAGCAAGCGAAATGCTTCACTCAAAAAACGAGGCATAGAAGAAGAATTCAATACTGAAAACGCATTTCTTGCTATATCCCAACTAGATGGATAATTTGCAAGAAATCCCCGATTTTTGGAAGCATTGGAAACAGCCAATTCTCCTTCTCTAAATACTGAAGATATTTCCGGCAACAACTTTTCATACTGGTAAAAAAAGCGACTAGCAGAAGTATTCAAAACAGAGGGTGGAGAGTGCAACCACGAATTTAAATCCGTAGTAGAGAACGAATCGTCGCCATAAATATAAGGAGTATCCCACAGCGTACTCCAAACAAATAAAAAAAATAAAATTTTAATTAAAAAAGTCACCATATTTGCGTAATCTGCAGGTAAAAAAAATATAAAAATAAAACGTACTATATAGCAAATAAAACATCAGTTAAACTACTTCCATTAAAAAAAAAGAAAAAGTAAAGCGTATAATAAACATAAATTTAAAAAAAAAACTGAAGGAATAAGACTGTTTTTTCAACACAAAAGCAATAAATTTAGTGTAGGCAAAAAAATATATTACTACAGTAAATAAATAAATTTATCTTAAAACAATGCAAATAAAAAAATGTTTACATAGAAAAAGTTTAAACAAGTACAACAAAGAAAACGTAAGACACCACTCAAATGGATTTGCCTACCAAAAAGAATAATGCAAAAATATAAAAATCGAATGGGAGAATTACAAATAGCAACAAAGAAATATTCATTGAATGAAAGGCAAAACTAAAAATGCACAGAGCCAAACTGCATTCTACCTTATACAATAAAAAGCATTCATCCAGAAAACATTTATTTTATATAGTATAATAGTTTTAAAATATTACTCAATAAATAAACGCGTGAATTTCCAACATAGGCATGTGTTTTCTCTATATATTTAAGTCTGGGTGGCTTTTGCTGCTGTGTCTGTGCGGGCACACAAAGAAAAATTAGACGTTTATGAAAAAAGTTACTACGTAGTCCAATTTTTATCAGCTTTACAATTGAAGCATAGTATACAGCTTAAACAAATTTTCCCATTCAACAATTTTTAAATGAAAAAGACGTTTTAGCTGTAGGAAATTTTTTTTAATCAATTTCGTTTGCACATACGTCGAACTAGTAACTTAAAAATAAAGTAGAAAAATAAATAATAATCTTTGGCGCACCTTTGCTTCACCTCCACAATACGAGGATGCAGGCAATAGTAATAATCATCAGACGGCATACTTTTAATTTTCAATCGTTCATAGTTGCGGCCAAGAACTGTATCACTTCTTCATCGATCAACAACTAAACAAAGCAAAAATGCATGGAAACATTGTAGGCATGGCTACAAGTTGTTGTTTAAGGAATTTCTTCCCGTTGTGAAAAAAGATGGACTATAGGAAATCGCGTGAGAAGAATGACGCACTACTAGCAAAAAATAAAATAAAGCGTTTTACTCTATTACAACCGTGCATACAATGGTCACATACGAGTGATGATTTCTTAATTCCTATTCAGCGAGAAAGGAAGCACTTTTTAAAAAATACAAAATTATACGTTGAGCATCTGCGGTTGTAGAATATTTGCAAAGCATTAGAGCAACTTTTTGACAATAAATTCAAAATAAAAGGAAGCAATGCAGCGGAAAAGCGAGAACTAAAAAGAATTTCTCAACATGGTGTGAATAAGGCAGAAAATTCTTATTCTCAGCAACTGCATGACTGTGCATATTCAACGTTACAGGACAAGTGCAAAAGAAATGCTTTAGCACGGATAGACATCTTGCAGTTCCATGTGGAAGAAAATAGTATTCGACACACGGAATTCTTTGTGCGATAGAGAAGGTAATATTATTTTTAAAAATGACGAAATTAAAGGGCCTACACTCAAAGGGTACAAAAAGATAATAACTGCTTAATATTCAACTCAAAGTGTTACTGAAATAGAAGTAAATAGGCGTACGAGGGAAAAGAAGAAGCTAATAATACATAAACGGGAAAGGTAGTGATTTATCACAAAAAATTAACAACGCATTCTTCCACTGCGGATATACGATTGCTTTAACAATCCTTTAGTAGAAAGTGTTAATGTGCATACATGCGTGGCAAGAAAAAGGGAAGAGATGCAATTCACTCCTAATCAGTTATTCCAAGCAGATAGCTCCGCACCCTTTAAGTTGCTCAAAAAAAATTTGAAAAAATTTGCGGTTACTTGGGAGTCCCATGCAATTCGTCTTCGCGGATGCAGTCAAGAGCGGTTGCGTTTTCTCTAACAGCAACAGCCCTAAGGGTTCGAAAAATTTATTCTGCGGTTATCTAATTATGGGAATGAGAAAAGTATAGCAACGAGACAAAAAATTTACATGGAAGGAATGTAACGTTTGTGTTTTGAAAAGTAATGCATGGAAAGCTGTACATTTCGGCAGCAAGTTTCTCTGCACGAATACACTACAACAAAATGCACACGCTCGTAGAGGGAAAACACAAGGTAAATACTATACGAACTCCACTACAAAAAATTAATTTAGAATACAGGAACTAAAATTAGATGTAAATAGCATCACTAAAAAGTTTCACCAATACACACATCTAAAAGTAAAATACTGCGGTTTCAGAAATGAAATAGACAATTTACCTGGGCAAAATTGTAATTTTGTACTAACCCATAATGCAACGCCTCGTTTCAACCGCGAGTCACTCAGCCGACCGAAGAAGATGAAAGCGCACCTGCCTTCGGGTGTTACATGCGATAGCTCTAGCTAGGAAGATACCTTTGGGGACTCCAACTAAAATTTTGCTGAAGTTGTAATGTAGGTATAAACAAAACTGTCGAGTTTGTATTCCCCTAATGCAACTAACAACGGTAATGGACATGCGACAACATTTACACGGAGCATTTCCGTAATCGTCGAATTACTATATGGGAGGAAGCCGTATAATAGAAATCTTTCATCTCATCCACCGGAGTGCTTAAGGTTGATGTATCCAAATTTCCCAATGAAATGTTAATATTTTATGAAGAGCCGTCTGAGAAGGATTTCTATAAATTAACTTGAAATTTTCTCAATTTTTAGTCTGCACAGTTTATATTCGAGGAATCGTTACATTTAAAATAATGTAAAATTATTATCATCTAAATAATTTTATACGTTTTTCCTCCGAACTATTTTCATAATCAAGGTAAGATGTACATGCACAGATTGTTCTACTCTACCACTGGCTATATGGTTACTGCGTTCGAAAATAAAGGCATTTCACCACTGGCAAATTTCTTATTTAGCACCTTGCAATTTGAAAAACCATTTCCTTTCACTATTTCAGCATACTCACAATTTTTCAAAATATTTTCAGTAAAGCAATAAGCTCATAAAAGATGTTTCTTCTTCTGAGAAAGTATGACTCATGTTTCTATTTCTAGTCTCTTCTCTTTTCCTTATTGTGATATTCCTAGTTTTTGTACGATAAAATAGTGTATTCAATAAGACCCCTACTTGGGTCGCAATGAAGCCATTTATTTATACAGCCTACTAGATGTGCTTTTACTTATTCCATCGGTGAAACATTGTGAGGGACTCTCGCCCCATACTTGAAAATTCTTAGCATAGGCCCAAAGGACGCTGTTAAAAGCATTTAAACCTATCTACGGGCTACGAAGAATGCTCCCTTTGGTATCACAATGAGAAACAACATTCCCCCATTCCACTCTCAATAGGCTTTTGAGCATTTAGATATCATTTCTTGGTAGCTATCAGTTTTGTAGTAACTGGAAGTACACAAGTATAAATTCATTATATAAATAATTAAATATAGTGAGTCATTACGTGCAGGTAGTAAGAATGCACAACTATGATTTCTACCACCCAAATAGAGCAGCTTGCTTGTCCTCATTAGGTATTTGATATTTGAGAGAACAGTTAATATACAAAAGATGCATTAAAGACTACCATCTTGTAATCCACAACGGAAGAGATAACAAAGCAGAGCACTATTATATTATAGGAGGTTCAATGTAACAGTGGTACCACGACGCCACGTTCACATGGAATATGGAGTTGTTCATTCCTGCATAAAACCACACGAAATAGATTAATTCATAAAACAATTTTACTAAGTGCAATGGTGGACTCGGCCCTCCTATGTACAAATTAATTCTGAAATTGATTGTAGTATTCGATTTACTGTGCAGGTAGCGAATTTATGATATACAAATCGAGCATGTAGGCACTACTCTTTCACAGAGTTTGCAAGGGTAGAACCGCCTCATTGAGCAGATTGTGCTACGTACGTTTTATCCCACTGAACTGTCACCCATTGATTCGTTAGGGATTACGCCACAGTTTCTTGGGTGCGATATTAACCGAAGCTTTCCTAAAAGTGCTCACTTGCCACAAAATAGTGATGTAACTTTGCAGACACCTATGTAGTAATCTCGCACAATTTAACAAAAAAGTCCTGCCATAAATTTGCTGATGGGCCAAAAGGATGCTTACGTTTTTACTGCTACTTTTGTTGTCACCGTACGGAAGTAGAAATAAAATGTAGAGAAGCCACGATGATGAGTCGTTTTAGAAGATGTTGGTTATGGTTTCCTGACTTTCCCTGAGATTACAAACTACCTACTGTTACTGTATGCAGCCAACTTGCAAGCAGCAGCATATGAATGGATCTCGGAACCGCCGCAAGGGGGCTGCTTCTTTCTAGAGCAGTGCTATTTTTAGCATTTATGCTCGGTGTGCATGTATTAAATTGTATCCTATTTTATGGAAATGCTCTGAGTGGTAACCTATACTTGCGCAGACAGATTCAGTTGCAGCCCTGTGGATATGAAGGTGTGGCGGCATGGCAATGCCCAATGTGGAATAAGCATTATCATGAGCTGGAATATACATTTTGGAGGACTTCACCCCTTTCAATAGGTTCGTCAAAACATAGGTGCGTAATTCTATCTTCAAAAATAAAAATGGGTCATGAAGAGTGTATATCCTGCTTGGAGATATCACAAGCCGTCAGTTCTCTAGATTTTTATCAATAAAAATCTACCAGGTGGCTACATTCGTATTATTCCAAGAAGTTATGATGATATTACCTTTTTTTAAATTAATTACTACCTGGTGCTGCAGTAGTTCACGCTAGCAAGCTTTTACTGGATCGAATTATGTTTAGCTTGTTTTAACTTACTCATGTGCGCAAACCCTCTTCTGCTCTCTCCTTTAACTTCTTAGCAATCGAATTAATTCTGACAAGAACATGCTTTATAGTTATTCACTTTTTCTGTGCTACTTTGTGAGAAAATAGCCGAGGGGCGTGATTCAAAGGAAGAGTGTGACTTTATCGCCTTTGCTTAGTTATAAGATATACATATTCACTCTCGTTTCGATGGAGTGAGTTCAAGTGGACTTTTATATATAATCTGCAATTTATTTCTGTGATGCTCTAAAATGATCTTTCCTAAATATCGATGCTACTTAATTCAGGCCCTTCCATCCGCCACTCTGTCTACACTTCATTGAATGGGATGACGCTCTTGTTTGATCCAAAAAAGAATTTCACGTAAGGCAAGCTTTTTAATTTGCTAGATATATTTACGCTTGAAATGTTTCATCCTTTTTTTTACGTTTCTATTTTCGTCTGGAATTTTTACTTTTGTTCGTATTTCATCTGCTTACAGTGCCTCTAAAATAGTTAGCATTTACATGCGGGAAGTTCGGGATAGCGGAATATTGCAAAAGTTACGATCACGAAAGCATTTTGTTCCCAATACATTGAAAAAGAAAGAGAAGCGTATTTTTCATATTAATCGACTAAAAGCTATACAAAAACAGAAACGTGCTCAACGAGAAGATTACGATAACCGCCCTGTGGTTTTTTCTGAGTACTCTTGCGATTACCTTTTAAAAATGCAAGAAGCAATGAATTTTTACCGCCAAAAAATACAACCTTATTTGCAACAGCACTAGCATTTCTTCTTCTTTGTGTAACTGGATACTGCTTGTTTTCTAACTAGCCTACAATTTATTAAAAAGACTAGCATACTGCTTTTGCATACTTCTATCATTGTATTTAAAAAATATTTCCAAATCGTATTTCTGCGCAATTGTTAATTTTAAGACGATTTTATTTTTTTTCCTGTTGCATCTGCTCCAACTGCTATAATCTGCGCTTATAGATTCACGTAGAATTGGCGTCATCGTTTCTATTTTGATTCTCGCATGGATTTTTGGCTAATTGCCATCGCTTTGCTGTACCGTTAGACCTCTACTGCAATAGTATTTAGCTTTCCTTAATTAGCAAAAGTGAAAGAAAAAAGCAAGAATGTTTACTTCTAAATATCTAAACTATGCAATATTCTTCATTTGGCTGAGAAATAACACATTTTGGATTTTGCAGCAAGGCGTGGATTATTATTGTTCATTATCTTATTGTCCTATAGTCTAACAAAAAAGTTCGATGTATGCTTGAATTGCTACCGTTTTCATGTAGCATAGAAAAGCACTTTAGAGTGTCCAAATGCGATATGAAAAGTGGAAAATGCATGGAATATTTCTCTAAGATAAGTACTGACCTCATTGATTGAAAGTAATATCCAAACATTACGAAATTTCCAATAAAATGGAAAGAATAAATAAATTTTCAAAAGAGAGCAACAGCATCAAGTTTTCCAAGCCATGGAATTCTTTAAAAGTTCTCTGCAACACAAAATTGCAGTTTGAGAAATGTATCTCGGTATTACTCACTCTTTAATCATTTTTTATTCAAAGTTAAATGAAAGAAGCAAGCACTTTGTTGATCGAAATTTGTCCTCTAGCTCGGAGAATGGTACCCCCTAAATTACAAGGAAAACAAGAGAATTTTAGCATTGGTAGATATCATTGATAAAACGTTCAAAGCGTCATCAAAAAACTGCGAATAAACGGTCCTCGCAATCCAGCAGCTTTGATATTGATTAACTTATACGCAACTTCCTTAACAGAAACTTGTGGCTTTGTCATCAGAAAGTGGTATCTAGCAGTATAAACCATACCGGTCGCACGGGTAGAAATGACCCTTATCTAGCTAAGCTAGACAGAGCTAATACGAAAAACAGAAGGGCAGTACGGGGCTGCAAAACATATTTTGAATTTGTGTCATAATTGAAGGCGATCCCGAGCCATTCTCAATATGCCTTACTTCACCTCCGTGTTCGTCATCATTAATTTTGCATTTGTTCCCTTTCGGTGTTCTCATCCCCTACCTTCTACGCAGCTAGAAAGAGCATCAGTTAAGTTTATCAATAAAGAGTTATTGTCTCCGATTGGCTTCTATTTTCATCCTAGTTTTCTCAATTTATTAATCAAAAAAATGGCTTTTAAAAGCTATGGGGCTGGCCTGGCACCCCGAATAGAGAATGATTATGACACTTTGTCTTACTTTTGATTCGTACTAACATCGGAATTACCGTGAAGGACATCTCTACCCATCCACACGAATTTTCTTTATGTAATCCCATGCAAAATAATGGGATAGACCGTGCGGTGGAAGCGGTTCCATTATTTCAGCAAACTCTTTCACCTCTAGTGAAGTCACGCAAGCTGGTATGGTAGGGTGTCTATTTTTGCTTTTATTGGGACGAATTCTTTATATTTCTGTGTAATTTTCCGTGTGGTTTTTCTCATAGCAGCTATGAGAATGATGGATACATTACCGCTGTTAAAATATATAACCATCGAAATTCTCTCCGCTGTAAATAAATGTAGAGTTACTCACCCGTTTTTTTTTTATTAGCTACCTCATGAGGTCATACTACTATTTGAACTTTTCGAGCCGCAGCACCTTACAGTGTAAAGGAATGTGAGCTAGTATCCTGTTTCTATAAATGCATTTCAATAGATATCTTAGCTAAAAAATCCCGTATCCACAATGAATGCAATAAAATTTCCCGCCACTTTTTTCCCCCAATTGTCTATATCGTAATTGAATAGTAGAAGAAGCATTCCTTTGTCATTGTTTCTTCTGGAATCTTTCTTATAAAAGGCATTCTAGTGCGCTACTGTTATTTCGTCATAATCTATTGTTTAATACTGGAAATTTAGTATAGCAGCTCCGTATGAAATGGAAGCGGTTGCTGTATGTACACTGAGAGAAGAGTAAATGAAAAAGATCACCCTACACTCCCATAGTAGAAGCAGCCACGTATGCTTATCAAAAGAGAAGTCCTGGCCTTATATACAACTCAGAAAAGTTCTCTTCGCTTGAAATAGGATAGCATTATGCCTTTGAGTGTATTTTTCTCAGTACTACAAATTCTTACTTGGAGAATCGCTTAAATTTTGTAAAACTCTCGTTTCTTGTACTTTCTATGGGCATTTTACTCCTTCCTTTCACCCAAATCAAGTTTCATGGTCACTTCGTTTATCTCTACCTATCGCATCTCCACCCTATTTCTTCTCACGTGTGAGGCAATTACAAAGTAGGAGAACATGCTTTCCTCTTTTGCATTGTTAGACGTGCTGTATTTGATTGCTTTTGCAGAATAATGGAAAACGAAAGAAAGTGAAGGAAAGTGCACATCCCAATCACACGCATGGCCAGTTCTGCAGGTGTGTGTCTCTTTCACAGCCAGTGAATTTTTTTCATATAGTAAATAAATCTTGAAAAGTGAAGTCATCCGTTTTGAATGGCTGTAAAAGACTGTAAAAATAAGAAATTTTTTTTTTTTCAAATTTATCCTACATATATTCCTAACAAGATGTAACAAACGTAGGCATAGCAGAAAGTTTCTGCAGTTATTTATATTCTGTTGGATCCTATTCTCTTGTTTTTTCATTTATGTATGACTGAGGTGTATCCCTATTTATTTTTCCTAATCATCGACTGCGCTTACTATTGTTTCCATCCTGTATATCTCCACCTCATGGATTATAAACTTTGTATTTTCTTTACATTTTTCAGATATTTTAAGGAAAATTTGTTCCTCAAGCATCGTTTAAGGGTAGGATTACACACAAGAGAGCCCTCTTCTTCTTATACTCTTAGTGTATGAGAGTATTCTCACTATGTATCTCCTCTTTTTCTAATGGCCTGCCTTTCCTCTCTAACTTCTCCCTTCTATACATTAAAATGTGACTAAGAGAGTTGGTACAACATATGTACCTCTTTTCCTAGTATACTTTTGCTACCTATGTGTTTGGATTAAAAAAAAAAAATCAAATCTCCTTCTCTCTGTAATGCCTCTTATCTCCTATTTAAGTAAACTCCTCACCTGTAGCCGTGCTGTTCTTCCTTCTTCATTCTTCATTTTTCTAATATAGCTGAATAGAAATTTTTCTCTTGTTTTATGGATGTTTAGAGAGTTCTCAGAAACAATGCCTCTCTTCGTCAAGCTTTGAAAGCGATGGCTGTCAAGAATGAAATCTTTCCTTCTGAAGCTTCTTTGCAAGAATTCTCCGCTTCTTCAACAATAAAATCTCCAATGAAATCTACATTTCCTGTTTCCAATGATACTTTGAAGGGGGTACGTGTATGTTATAAAAAAAGAATAAAATATTAAAAGAAAAGCAAGAAAGAGGAGGATATCTTGGAGAAATAAAATTTTCTATTAATTTTTTGAAATGTGAGGGAAATTTGATATAACGCCTATATACTATATATTCGAAAAAATGAGTTTCATGAAGCCTTTCATCGTTTTTCTTTATCTTTTGTTTGCTTTTCGGATATTCACGAGTATTTTCTTTTATTTCGTTTTTACTATCCTATTTTTTATACTTCTGAGACTGTAAAATCTTCACTTTTTGAAAAAGAAGGATCTTCTCTTGTTTGGAAATAATCTCTGTTGAATTCATTTTTGCAGACATCCTCTTCTATTCCTTTCTGTAAGATGGAAGGAAACTCCGTTGAGAGGGAAGGCTCTGTAGTGAATCCAACGGTAAGTTTCTATTGAATTTCTTCTCCCTCTTCTTTTTGTTAATATATATCTTTTCACTATAAATGATTTCTATCAAAGCTTCACGTGAGAATTTTGCTAGAGAGAAGCAAAGTAAGAACTTATTGGAAACTTGCTAGAATGAATCTTCTCCTCTATTTTATGACATAAAAATTATCAATAGAATACTGTGATTTCAGAGAGTTTGCTGTAATTTTTTTATTCTACAGATTTTTTTTTTTTTCAAGGGGATGCTTTTTTCGTAATTTTTTTATTTTGATTTTTGTTAAGGCGATGCTTCATTTCTTTCAACAATTTTTTGTTTATTTTTTGAATTTTTTTGGATTCATTTTTCTTCTATTATCTTTACTTTTTCATGGGTCTTATTTTGGATATTATTTTTCTTTTTCAGGCCGTTATTCCAAATTCCTCTCTTTCTCTTTCTATCTCTCATCCAACTGTAAAGCATTCTGCCACTCTCTCTTCTCCAATAAAAAAAATTGTTCCTCGTAAACCTCCCCCTACAAAAAAAACTGCCAGCATTCCCTTTTCTGGTAGTTCCTTCTAAAACTTTAAATTTTTATTTAGGATGTAGATTTTTATTTTATTTTTAACTCTTTATATTTTTATCGTATTATTTTTTTTCTTCTTTTTTCCTTCGTCTTATCTTATCTCTTTTTTTTTCTTTTTTTTTTCATCTGCTGGTGTTCTTCTCATTTCATTTCCTCTTCTCCCTCTTCCATATATCTCCTCTCTCCTTCTCCTCCTCTTCCTCATATCTTCCTTCTCCTTCTTCTCCTCTTCCCCATATCTCCTCTCTCCTCTCCTCCTCCTCTTCCTCTTCCATATATCTTCTCTCTCCTTCTCCTCCCTCTTCCACATATCTTCCTTCTCCTCCTCCTCCTCCCTCTTCCACATATCTTCCTTCTCCTCCTCCTCCCTCTTCCTCTTCTACATATCTTTCTTCTCCTCCTCCTCCCTCTTCTACATATCTTCCCTCTCCTTCTCCTCCCTCTTTCGCATATCTCCTCTCTCCTCTCCTCCTCCTCTTCCTCTTCCATATATCTCCCCTCTCCTTCTAAAATTCCTTTTTTACTAATTTTTTGTAGACAAACCTCGACTTAAACTTATATCCAAGAATTGCTCTCCATTTCCATTGGGAAGGCCTGCATTTGTTTCTCCCTCTCGTTGGTCTTCTTTTGGTTCTGCTCATCTTTTAGTTACAGCCAATGAGGATATAGATTTAATTTCTTCTATTTTAGAAGAAAAGGATAAATCTGTATTAAAAGTATTTAAATTTTCTGCTGCTTCTAAAGAAGGCAGCTCTATTTTTACGCTTCTTAAATGGGAACGTCTTCATCAGTTGGATATTTCTTCTAATAATAAAATTATTCTTCCTCAAGGATCCTTTGGGTTTGATTTATTTTTTAGTATAGAATTTGATATATAACTTCTTCTCTTTCTATTCTTCATTATAATATATACTCTCAGATATTTTTTTTTTTCCTTCACATCTTCTTTTCAATCGAGTTTATTTTTATAATTTTAACATTTCTGCTTTTTTTCTCTCTATATTATTTTTTTTTTTTCATCAGTTCTTTTGAGGATTTGAAAACTTTATTTGAAAAACAAATGGGAATGTCAGGTATAAAGGGATGATTTTATTTAAGAAAATAATTTTATTTCTTTATAATTTAAATATTATAAAGTTTATAGAAAAATATTCACGGATATTGAAAATCAGAGAGATATCTTTAAATCTATTTAAAAGGAATTTTTTTTTTTAAATTAATTGGAAAATTGATTGAGATTTTATTTAATTTCATGGAAATGAAGAGGCATCTCCTTCCTCCTTTCTTTATTTTTATATTTTTTTTCCTTAAATTTTATTATATCCAATAATTCATTTTTAATGATGTATTTTCAGTATTTTCATCCTTTCTTCCTTCTCCTACTGTGGGATTGATGGATGAAGATGTATTGAAAAAATGGTTTTATAAGAAAATTTCTTTACATTCAAAAGAAGAACTTCCTGTTGGTACGTTTCTTTTTATTTATTTTTTTATAGTTTTAAAGTTATTTATTTAGAAGAAGAAGAAGAAGAAATAGATGGATAGAAGAAGAAGAGATGGATATTATAAATAGAAATAGATAGATAGAAGAAATAGATGGATAGAAGAAGAAGAGATGGATATTATAAATAGAAATAGTTTAAAGAGATATCTTCATCTTTGAATCAAAAAGAGTGGCAGAAACGTTCTTTTTAATGGAAATTTCATCCCATAATTTGTATACAAAATTGCATGTGTGTGACGCTCTGCATTTCCCTGTTTCATCGTGTGAATTTAATACAAATATATCTCCATGAAATTATAGTCTTTTATGTGTGTTTTCTGCAATTTTAGATCGTGGAATGAATCGACGGATATCTGTTTTATCTTCTTCTTTAGAATATCATATTCGTATGTAGAGATGTTTTCTATTTTTTTATAAAAACAGAAATTTTGTATTTTATATTTTTATCATTTTTACTTTTATTTTTGGATTGATTTTTATAATATATCCATTTATTTTTGTTTGTTTTCCTCTCTCTAAAATTTTCTTCTCTCTTTATTTCCTCTCAACTAAAAATAGACTTTTCTATCTCCTTTTTAAAAATTTTATTATCTCATACTAACCTTTAAGAGTTTAATTTATACTTTTTTATATATATTATATTCTCAGATATTGGTTTATCTTCTGTTCGAAGAACAAGTGGGAAAGAAGCTTTTTTAGAAACTCTAAAATTAGATATAAAGCATTGTGATGTAGATCTTTCAATACTTGAAATATTAATGTTAGTTTTCTCTTTTTTTATTATGCTTTGAAAGTTTTATAGTTGGAGCTTTCTTTTTTTATATTTGAATTTAATTTTTTCATTATTTCTTTTATTTTTTATATCTTTTATTTATAATGAAAAGGTCAATGGTTCCAGAGAATCCTGGTGGAACTTCCTGCAAAATTGAAAAACGTTATGTTGAATGGATGGAAGGAGCAAAACGTGTTGAATTACTACAAAAAACTCCAAATTGTGTATTGTTGGCTGTTGAAGATTTTCTTTATTTTGTAAGAATTTTTGAGGAGGGGGGAGATGGAGGGAGAGGAAGGAGATGGGAGGGGGGGAGGAGATGAGGAGGGGGGGTAGGAGGAGATGGGAGAGGGAG
>JADAQX010000536.1:0-35349 GCA_015476325.1 Cardiosporidium cionae
TATTGTTTGCTTTTTTTTTTTTTTTTCTCTTTTTTTTATATTTTTCTCTCTATCCTTCTACTCTTTTTTTCTCTCTTTCCTTTTTCTCTATTTTTTTTTTTGGTGTATTCCATTCAGTTCTTTTAATAAATTTCAGTATCATCTGTTTTTCCTCAGAGATAAGATATTTATTTCTGCAATGCATTTTCCATTTTTGTCTACTAAAAAATATTGCTTATATATATTTTTTTTCTATTTTATTAAAAGCAGTTGTAGTGCTCAAGAAGTATTTTCCACTATTCTATGTTTAAAAAGGTTAATAAAATGAATTTTTTTAAACATATATTGTAGGATTGGATGGTGCTGAAGATTTATTTGATATGATTGTCTACATGAAGAAGCATTTGGGTATAACAAGTGTCTCTTTGTATAGTCAATCTATGGGATCTATGGCTGTCATGCTCTTAGCAACAAATTATAAAGAAAAACTTTCTGAAATGGGGATTACATTGGATAGAATCATCATGGATTCTCCTGTAGTAAATGTAAAGGAAGCCTTGCGTTCGCAGATTAGTGGATCCCCTGTTGGAGCAAACACTTTGAATTATCTTTTTGATATTTTTTTTCCTTTTTTAAATCGAAGGTAATGCAAATTTTGAAATTTTTTTAAGAGGGTGTTTTAAGCAAATTTTTCCAAATTTTATTTTGATGGCTCTCTATGAAAGTTTTGTTGGTTGTAACAAAAGAATCATGTGCTGAAGTTTTTTGCTTGTAAGGCTTTGATTTTATAATATTAAACAGAGAAAAATTTTTTTAATGAAGAGAATGTAAGAAATGTAAAGAGGCAAATACGTTTACATGAAGAAAATGGCATAGGTGGGTGTTTAGGAGGAAATTGGGTTGTAGGGAAAAATAAAAAGCGATGTGGCTATTGAGCAGAAGGAGATGGAATGCAATGAAAGAGAGGAAATGCATTAATGCAGCGGAGGATGTTTGCCTCTGAAAAATTTGAGAAGAATGGGCGAAGAGAAAAATATGAAATATGATCTTCCGCACCCCCTTAATGTTTGATCAAAATGTATATACTCTATTCTTTCTCTAAGGAATTTCCTAAAGAGCAAACGTTGAAACATAAGATGCATTGTTAAAAGTTTTTCATGGCAATTGAAATTTTAAGAGGGGATTTCTGACTTCTTTGTATTACTTTTAAATCAAAGCTAAGCAGCCTTATGCAACTTTTTTTTTTATTTTGACGATATTTTTCTTATTTACTTTATAGAGGCAGCTATGCTATTGAGAATTTACGAGCAAGTCGCTTACTCTCGAGTTTACCAACTCGAAAAACTTTAATTTTACAAAGCAAAGAAGATCCTTTTGTAAGTTATACTGTTTTACGAGAAGAATTACGATCGTTAGAGGAGCAAGCATTTCCCAGGTATACATTTTAACTTGTTAATTTTTGATTTTACTAATCGATAAAAAGAGGAAAATCATGTTTTACGTTTACTATGTTTCTGTGAAGTGATACTACCCTTCGGTCAAATTGGTTTACAAAACATTTTAGCCATAAAATGAAATGAAAAAATTATAGTTTGAGAGAACGTACGAAATTATTTAGGAAACGAAGTTTGTATTGCATTTGTTTGATAAATGAAAGGAATTAGTACAAAAAACATTGTACAGGTTTTGAAATTATAAATGCAGATAAGGGAGGTTGTGAAGTAATATATATGAGTAGAGGAAGTTTTATTTGTAAAATGCATTGCAGTTGTATGAAAAATATGTATCAGAGATATCTTTTTGACATGTGGAATGAGTGAAAAAGCTTTTGTGTATTTTATAATTAATACGAAAGCTTGTATTGGAAGCATGTACAGAAGTTTTGTGGTATTTTTTTTATATGCAGTAATGTATATTTATTTCAACGGGGAAGTCATGGAAATCTTCAAAAAGATAATCGGGTTTGCAATTTTGTTTTGATTTTATGAGATTTTATGGTGTGCTCTGGAATGTGTAGCTTTTTCTATAACTACATATAAATTCTCTTTTGAATAGAAATTATAGCCAGTGATATCCATTTTTTGGAATATATACGCAATGTATTTCTCTCTCAGTGTGCTTCATGTCTGCATAGTGATGAAACTACATGGGATGTCTTTGTTTTTTAGTGCTCTTTTCTTTTTTTTATTTCATTTTTTTTAAGCACTGTTGAATTTGTGCATCACATAGGAGGCGTACAATGTGTGTGCATAATTTCCTTCAGTTTACTTTGATTTACGGTACATACACCTTATTTCATCTTAAGCAATGTTTTCTTGATAGCAACAATCAGCTGCAGACGCTTGTCTCTATTCTTTTCCATGTTTTCAATTTCATTTTTACGGCTATTTTTTGCAGAAAGATTATGAAAGCCTCATTCAACGCCATTTTCAGCGATGCTTCTTACCTTCATGCCTACGTCGTAACACTCTAAGTAGGGGAGTGCAAAAATTAGATACTCGTGAATGTCTGAAGAGTGGATAATTTTAAGGATGATTGAGTTAACTCCTCATCAGCATGTGATAAATTCGAATCTTCGCGTAGCCGCTTGTTAATACCCACTAATTTCTCATTAAAATAAAAATATTTTACAAGCCTTTTTTGCCACTTATTTTTGTAGTGCCACCTAGTTTTTCACATACATCCTTAAAAAAGCATTAATAAAACAACATACAAAAAGCAAATATATCTTCTAAATGGTATGAATGCGTTCTCCACGGCATTTTTTATTGACTTTTAAAAGGAAATAGCAAGAATACTAAAAATTTTGTCATTATTGGGAGAATCCAAAGCAATTTGTACAAGATTTAAAATATCTTGAAGGAGGAGTATTTAATTTTGCAAGTGCACCACCGCACAAAAATCGATCGAACTTTCTAGTGCATTTGGCACGGTTTTTCATGGAAATGATTCATGCGATTGTAGCAACGTCTGCATTTCTGTTTCTAAAAAACTAGATGTTAAGCTGCTAATGGTCTCAGTGCTGGAACTGCGCTTGCATTTGATTGTGCAAGTAGCTCTTTGAAAACTCAATTTCTTGATGGTAAACAATAAAAGATATTTTCAACGAGTGAGGAATAGCAGGTTGAGAAGCTATAAGAAAAGTTAATTCTCACATGAAGATTCCATTGATTCAGAATATTGTTTTACCGTGATTAATTTCAAAATCTATTCGTTTACGGAGGTTGTGCAAAATGGTTAATTTGGCATTTGTCAAAGATAAATGATGTTCAGCCATAAATGCGCACTCCATACAAGTTCAAGTGAATCCTCCATTGAATGAGGATTGCGTGGCGTACATGCTGTCTCTACATAAAAGTGGTTCAAATACTAGTAAATTGATACCAATTAGAATTTGCAATTTAGTAGTTAAATAATATGTATGCTGTTTGGCGCAAACAAACGTACGATGGCCAGAGCAATCGTTTCGGCCTAATTTATTCAAATAGTATGGAGCTAGATGGACACTTCATATAACTTCCATGGCATCATATGATATCAGCTGGTAAGCATGTCAAAATATCTGTATTTCACATAGCTAACACTGGAGAATCGCTAAGAGCAAACTTACTCGATAGCATTTTTTGCAACTTAAAAAACAAGCAGAAAATTTCCCAACTGCGACTTGATGCATATATGACAAGGTCCTAGTTCAAAAAATTTTGCAATAACTAGTCATCTTTTCCTTTTTTGTAGTGTCGATGAGAGAATGGTTACCCTAGTAAATAAGGCGAAACTATTTCTGAAGCATCATGATTCCATGCAATAATCATTTGTTAGGTAAGTACTAAAATTATATTGCTAAAACATCGAAAAAGTCAGTTTTATGAGGTCTTGCGCTTTAAAAACATCGGTGAAGAAAGCTTTAAGAGCACAAAAAGTTGCTTCCTGTAAGTAGTACATACATATCGCATTGAACTCATCATCTCAAATGCTCTTAGTGCTACCTAAAATGAACATTATTAAAAAAGGCCTATCTCGGGGGTGTCCATTCCATAGATTGAAGAATCAATCTATTGATGCTTCCACAAAAAGTTGGAATGGATCCGAAACATACCAGATTGCATGCTATGGAAGCAGCACGCATAGACAAAATCCGAGGAAAGCATCTGCCTTTAGCAGGATTCTCGCTTTCTATTCGTCAAGGTTATAAAGATTGACGCGATATGGTGGTCACAAGAAACATTCTAAGATGTGGCATTCCTTTCTGCAAATCTTTGTCCCACTCTTTGAGAAAAACTCAGGTACTTCTCGACGCATCTGTCGATGCATGTCTTTTCAGAATCGTCTAAGTTTTTCCCTCGGAAATGAAATATACATTCAGAAAAGCAACGCTCCACCAGACCATTGTATGTATTCATAGAATCTTCTATCTGAAGATCAGCTAGTTTCACAAGAACACGCTCCTTCTGAGGAAGGGTCAGGCTGTCTAACTCCAGTAAGGTTGCCATTGTTAAGAAAAAAGGAAAGTTGATGATGTTGACGTGAACGAAAAGGAAGATTTTCAAGTTAGCATAGCAAGAAATATCAAAGTAAGACAAGAATATTCCTGAGACTACATGTAAGAATGCATTGCATCAACTGTCAACATGGCTGTATGAATGTCGCAAAAAGCAAGAGGCAGAAACCATTCAGATTTTTAAAACAGTATTGCGCAAGCGAATTGAATCTCGACTGTAGAGGTCTTGACCTTGAACATTCGGCAGCATTCAATCAAAATCCTGCGTACCACAATATCATTATTCGACAATGAGAGAATATCTCCTATTTTCCAAAAATATTACGTTTGTTTGCCTTAAATATTACTCACCAACAAAACGCTTCATTTTTCAAGTGAAAAAGTTTCGATATATATTCTATCTGATTGAATTAAAATGTTTTTCAAGTATTTGTATAGTTTTTTCACTTGGCTTCTTATGGACTGGTATCCCTTTTAAGCAAAATCAGCGATAATCCAAATTATGATTTTTTATAAGCGCTAAATCCACTTTTTGATGATTCATCTCTGCTATATATTTATAAGAAGTACACTTACTACTCATTCTGATAAGATAATTCCACCATACGCATTACACAGTAGTCTACTACAAATGTAGTGGTATTTGTAAAAGGAGAAAGAATATAATTTTTAATTCTTATTTTATGGAGACTTCTCTAAATTGATCATTTTTAAGTGACCCTTTCATGTTTAGCTCCCAGTGCGAAATGACGCGAACGTGTAGTGCATTGAATAAAAATGATGCACTATGCAACGCGTCAGACATAGTGTATCACGGATATTACACCGAGCTGAGCGCGGCGATCGCAGAGAATAATTTATAACAATTTATATTATAATGATGGTGTCAATACTATTTAACCATATATGTAAATGCTTAGATATTTCGGTTGCAGTGTTTAGTTTCTCATGCCTTATAATACATTAGTAATCATGAAGTTAGCTTACATCTACTCCAGGTTCTAGTGACACCAACCCCTCATAGATTCATGCTTCGTGGCGCACGAAGATGATAGTATTTTTCAAGCATGGATTAAATACTCCTCTACACCCCACATACATACCAGCGTTAGGTAGAGAGAAGAATGGTTTTTCTTCTCTTCAGACCTTTTCTTTCCTCAATCCTTTTCGTAGTAAACAGTTCTTTGCAAGTTAGCATATAATCTTGTTTTAACCTTTTCACTTACAATAGTTATTAGATATTTTTCCTGTTTTTCTACTGCTATAAATGAGTACAATTTCCGTTTATAAGAACAGATTAACCAAAGAGAACTTTAAGTTAGCATATGAAAAAACCTAATCATGAAAAGAGAAAATAGTCAGCCGGAATCGAGTTATCGATTGGCGAAAACGTGGCGAAGAGAATAATCGTGATACCCACGTTTACACATAGGACGAATTATACAACAAAAAAGCAACCAAACATTAAAAAAAAGTTTGCTGTGTTTGATCAAATATATACGTGTACGCACATCTTCTTAATAGATACCAGAAGAGCTAAAGATACAGTTTTGTAAGGTTCGATATTTTATTGTATGGATACTGAGTCGTCTGACGTTGATTGATTAATTTGTTAATTTTTGAAAGCATTTTTATGGCTACTCAACCTCACACCAAAAAGAAAACTTGTGAAAATGAAATATTGAATTGGCAAAAAAGGTTTGTTCTGAAAAATGGTATCACAATTTTCGTCACTCTTTCACTCGCATGGTTTCTATACTTGATACGATTTTTTTGTTAAATTTTTAATTAAGAATTGAACCATTTTGTCTGCTACCTTGGAATAGATAGTTTGTGTTTATAGTTTATTAGTATTCTTAATTAATCGAATAAAAAAAAAAATAACTGTCTTTGTAGTGTAGTGTTTCCTTGCGTGAATTTTGGAAAACTAGTATACAGCTTATTCGGGAGCGTAGCATGTAAATCACTTAGATACTATTGCACATCAAAGTATGAGATGTAAGCCTCAACAAAAATTTTGAAAGATTTTTTACTCACAAAAGTAATTGTGCTTAATTCTATATTTCCTAACAAACAACACCTGCATACTTCGACAACCACCAAAGCCATTTCTTTGCATTCTAGCTCATTGTTTATTCTATATTTGCGGTAAAAGGTGTACAATTTTCTACTATGAATTGAAATGAAGCCTTTCTTGCAGAATATTTTTAAGTTTGGGCAAGAAACAACGTTTCCTCTAGTAGTATGAATGCTTCATTGTGGCAACGTTTCAAGTTTGAAATGAAAATATGGCTCCTTGGTTACTTTCCGCTAAATTCAAGTAAGCAATACTCTCTGCACCCTTGTATAGGTAAAATTTTAGCAAAATCTCTATAACGATTTTCAAATAAAGAATTTTTTTGATGTTTGAAATGTCAAGTATATGCTAAACATTTGAAGTTTTCTTTTTTGAAATCGTAAGACAAAAGCAGGAACAGGAATCAACTGACATAAAACGCCAATCCATATTCTGCCACAATAGGTGAGATAAAACCCGGTGGTCGAAAAATTTTACCATGTATTTTCCAATTTAGAGTTAACAATTACCTTGCATCAGTAATTTGTTTTAAAACAATTTACAATGTTAGTTACAAAAATTCCTGGTGTACTTCAGCTTGCGCAATACCATCTTGGTAACTTAGCTACAAGATCATAACTAGGGAATATGTACTGCTTCAGAGCCAAAATCTCAATGGTAATTTTGGTGCCAGTTGAAAAAGCCCATAGGCAACCTTTATTCCTTTACATTATACATTTGAATTGAATCAATGCTTGTCTGGAAATAACAAAATAAATGTGTACTGGGTTGAAGAAAGATTTTGAACCGTTAGTTTGCCTATTGTTTTTAATTGTCTTTATATTTTGCTTAAAAATATTTTAATGGAAGCTATTCATTTCTTTATTTCCTCGCTTCATTTAGAACTGGATGCTGCTCTTTAATCATCTTACTTTTTGCAGTGTAATTTGGAGCTTGATTTGACTGATATCAATTGTCATAGCAAGTATAGAATTTTTACGTAAAATCAAACAACTTACCAAATCTTGGATCGTAGTTTCTTTCAGTCATCAACAGTAAAGCAATTTTGATGGCCAACAGCGCTGAGCCTATAACATTAGCCGTAACCTCGATATAGCATCGTTCGTAATACGAATCTCGTTTTATATATGGTATTTTGATCAATCAAACCACTCAAATTATTCTACCTTGGACGATGTATTTTTGAAATAATCTTTAATCATTGTTATATTACATCGCATTCTGTTGAGCTTGCAGAAATTGTAAGGCACAGTCCCACTAAAAATGAATAAAATCTGTCAGACAAGGCATTTGATATTTCTTAGCACGTTATTTCTTGGGGGTTGCGCTTGATAGTACTAAAGTTACAGCAAGAGTAAGAATTTAATTGCGATAACCCCAATCTTTTGATACATTTTTCTATTTATTGACATGAATCCTGCTACGCTACAGGTAACTTCCTTAAAGGTCTTCTACACTTATTACATTTAGGAGCACATCTATGCATGAGCAAGTCATTCCCAATTTACTTTTCAAAAGGCGAAGTATTTTATTTTGTATGATTATCTTTTTACTTCTTTTGGCTTGCATTTGGTTTCTACCGTTTTCAGTGCTTGAATCAAACTATTGGTTTTTCCTATAAGAATGGAATGGTCCATCAACGGGAGTAAGGAAATGGACTAGACAGTTTTCTTTATATTATGAAACTACGAACATTATATTAGACCAGCAGAATTATTGGCTATGAATCCAAACAAGGTGCTTTCAATTCCACTTTGCAAAAATGCAAAAAACATTTTTTTGGTTTCCACTTCACATCATGCTTACCTTTGTCGCTGCTTATCCTGGTCAAAGAGGAAACTCATTACGATACCTGTGACCAAAACTATTGCTTCCTTTTTGCCAGGTACTGGAAAATGCAATAGCAGCCTTGCTCCCGTGATTTTTCGAAGAAAAGCTTACTCAAAGTGTTTCTCTACAAACGTTTTCTGTAACCCGCTAAATAATCCGGATCTATGTCAAACACATTCCATACAGAAAGACATACGGACAAGCGATAAGCAATTACCTCTGTTTAAGGATTCTGAATTCTCTCTGGCTGGTCTGTTGGAACTACCAAATGTTCAAAAGCCAAAAGACCTGAAAATTATTGCAGGAAAAACCATTGATGCCACTGAAAAGCTTTTACAACAGCTCACCAATTCATCTGAACTTTCCTCACATGAGGTGGTGCAAGTTTTGGACGCTATATCCAATGCTCTTTGTAAAGTTGGCGATGCTGCTGAATTATTGCGGTAGGAAATAAATGCAATCAGTGCAATTTTGACATAATTCTCATCTTTGTTAAGCTACTCTTATAGCAGAGCATTGAAGCCATACGAGCGTAAATATATCGTTCATGCCGCTATTACATGTGAATTTCCTTCATTGATACAACTGCTAAATTACAAGGCACTCTTTTAAATTACATTATAGTATAAATTAATTTTTTCATTGCTATACTTAATCTTATTTCAGTTGCTATGTTTATGTGGGACATTTCTTCCCTCATATTTGTCATTGCCAAAAGGAATGCTTAGTGACTTATGTTTTTTCTTTATATCAGAACCGTTTTGCGTAATTTGCATATTCTCTCTCTTTCTTTCTAGTCATACATAATTTTGATTAAATTTTTGTCAATAGAAATGTCCATCCAGAGGAAGAGTGGAGAATTGTTGCTACGCAGGTGATTGACGAAATCACTCTACTTATGGGGCGTGCCAATGTTGATAAGAAGGTATAGTTATGCAAGTATGAAACAATAGTAATTAGTAATATTAACGTTTCAAAAGTATTTTCCTTCGAAAATCGCTGTTTCTGCATTCTTTGCATATTCTCGGCACCTTATTCTGTTTCCGTATTTTTGTGGATAATTATTAGCTATATGAGTTATTGCGAATGGTGAAAAAAGAAACTAGTGATGCCAGCCTGCAATTAAACCAGGAAGAGAAAACAGTTCTGGAGAATATGAGTGTTTCTATGGAACAACAGGGAGTCACAATGGAAGAAGAAGAAAAGGTAAAATTTGAGAAATAAAATATGCTATAAAACGTGCTTTTATTCTTTTCTAATTGCAACTCAAACAGTTTTAATGTTACAGCTGTCTTTAAAACCTAAATTTTATCGAATTGCTATTTTATTTTGTTGCTTTTTATAACATTTTTTCACCTTGGCTATTAGACAAAGTCGGTAGTTTTTTTTATTTGCTGATAAACTATGCTTTTAGTCAATAAAAGCTTGAGTATGCATTTCTAGTAATTCTCGTTTTTTAATCAGGAAACATATTTATCTTTGATTTCTTTGGAAGGCCAATTAGCCTATCAAATTTCGCAATTTTCATCCACTCAAGGAGAAGGTAATCTATGTTAAAAATTGAAAGTGTTTTCTTTTATAATCACTTTGTATATATATATAAAATCAATGCAAATACTATTTTCAATTTTTCAATAAAAATAAATATTTAAATAGAAGTTTTGATATTTCCATTTTTTTTTCAAAAATAAGAGAATGTTCTATATACTACATTGGAAAATTTTTATCATTAGTGGGTAGCAGCACACAGAACGCTCCATTTACCAAAGATAAGAAAATAAAACATATCCGTTAGGAATACGTATGTTTTCATGGAAAGATGAGTAAGAGAGATGATGGACATATATTTAGAAATCTCTAGATAAAGAGCAGAAAATATGCATTTTGATGTAAAAATGAAAAAAAGGCAGACTGATTATTTACTTTTTAAAGCATGTACTTTTTAGTCACTCTGCATTTAAGTGGTGCGTTTTTCATGCAAACTTTCTCAACTACGGACACATTTATAGATTAAAGAAAAAAAACGGAAGAGAAATTGAAAATTCTTTAAATAATTATAAAAACATTTTTAATCGGTTTTTTTCAGGAATTTGGTTAGATCGCTCTCTTTTATTGGAGAGTGGAATTCCAGCCAAGGAGATAGTAGAGGAATTTAATGGCAATTTTTATTCTTTTAATCCATTTAAACATAATAAAATTTGGATTTCTGCAGAATCTTCTCTGGGTCATATGGCACTTCAGTAAGAAGGAAAAATTAAAAATATATAACAGATGAAGAAAATGAATATGAAAAAAGTTGAGAATTTTTGGAGGAGATAAATTTTACTACGCTAACTTAATATACGTATAAGCGTTTATTATAGAAATGTTTTTTGCATTTTCTTGTTTTATAGCCTCTTCCTCTTATATTAGTTTGTGGATATTTTTAAGATTTAAACAGAATTTTTATTTTTCTTGTTTTATAACCATTTTTCTAACTTTCTACTTAGATTCAATGCTTTAGGTTACTTTTTTTTGCTTCTTGTTACTAATTTTTGTTTATCTTCCTGTATATCCTGCTTGAAATGTTTAATTAAAATAATTCTTTCTTTTTTCTTTATCTAAATGCTATTTTGACAGAATTTCCATAGTTTAGATGTTATTTAACTATTTTTGCAATTTCTCATTTTCAAAATTGTGCTAAAATTATTTTTTTAATTTGTATTTTTGATTTCTTTTACATTTCTCATCTCTTTTTTTTCTTTTTCTTCCTCATCTAAATCTTATGATTGTCTCACATTTTTTATTATCTATTTTCCTTTCTCCTCACTTTTTTACTGTCTATGCTCTTTCTTTCTCTTTTTCTTAAAGATAAGTCTAAGAGGTTAAAAAGTTTGTAAAAATTTAAACAGAAGTCTTTTTTTTGGACATAATATAATGGTTTATAAATTTTTTATATTCAGAGTAATCAAAGATTCTTCTATTCGACGAGATTTGTATGAAATGCAGCAGAAAACATCGCCTGTAATATTTTAAATATATTTGAAAATTTTTAAACATAAATATATATAGAGTTTTATATTGAATAATTTCTTTGTTACTTAATAATATTTTTCAAGTATATTTTTGTAAGCATAGTTTTTTTAAAATAAGTAATTCAATCGGAATTTAGAAATGAAAAGAGCTTGTGAACTCATTTTCTATTAAAAAAATTCGTTTGTAAAAAGAAATATTAAAATATTTTTCTCTTAACTTCTACTACCAAATACTATGAAACCATCATTCTCTTCTCTTTCTCTATAAAAATTTTGGGTATAAAATGTTTGAAAAAATTTTCCCTCATTTTTTCTTTCTTTATAAATTTCTATCATGAAAACGCATGAAAACCTTTTTCTCCCTCTCTTTTTCTTTTTTCTTTTTTCCTTCTTTCTCATTTTCGTCCTCATTATTTTCTTTCTCATTTTCTTTCTTTTTCTTTTTTCATTTTCTTTAAACTTCTAATATTTTTTAATTTTATAGAAGGCTGAAAAACGTATGGCAGAACTTCTAAATTATCGACAGAATTTAGCAGCCTTTAGAGGCTATGAAAATTGGAATGCCTTTTCTCAACGGTAGTATTTTTGTAAAATGATATTTTTTTGAAAATAAAATTTCAGAATTTTTTAAAAATTAAAATAAATTAAAGCATTTCATGAATTCATAATATATTAAAAATAAATGGGGAGAAAATATTTTTAAAAATATACAAAAAAAAAAATTAAGTTTCAAATGCATCATATTGACGAGTATAAATTGTTTTTACAAAATATTTAGAATGACACATTTAATTTTTTTTTATTCTCTTCAAATTAAACTACACTTTGAACACTCTATATAAATAAGAAAAAAAAATGAAACTACTCAATAGCATTTTTTTATAGAGTATAAAGAATCAAAATACATGGTATAAAATGTTTTGCTTAATGTTCTTATTTTCTCTTTGCCACACAATCCGTTTTGTATGAGAAAAGTAGACTTAACGAAGAATATTTTTATTTTAGAGCAAATTTTCCTTTTCTTTAGAATTTTTTCTAATGTTTCTTTTTATAACACATGTGTCGATATTTCAGTGAGTAAACTGTTTATAAAGGACAGAAAAGAAATTGTGTTCATATTTTGGATACTGAGAATTGAATTCATTAAATTATTTTTTTAATTGAGAAGAGAATGCTCCATGAACAGAAGAAATTGGCATGTGTAAACACCACTTTTTGAATATACTCGAAAACTAAAAATTGCAATGAAATCCTTTCATTTTTGAAATTTTTATTTAATTTTTTATAGAGAAGGTATACTTCAATCTCCTACTGCAGTAAAAGAATTCCTTACTCGCCTCTTAAATAGCCTCACGGTGTGAAAAATGTGTTTTGTATTTTCCTTAATTTTTTCTATTTTAGAAGGAAATACTTTTTTTTTATTATAAGCGTATTTTATAACCAAATTTGGATTCTTTTGCACTCTCGTGTATAGATTTCCTATTATTTGTAATTTTATTATATTTATTTACTTAAATATGTTGATTTTTCTATGCTTGATGGTCACTCTAATTGGTTTAATTTTTACATTCTGGGGTATTTGCTTTTGCAGTTATTTAAAGATTTTTTTTTAATTTTATTTTTTATACTAATTATGCCGATAATTTTCTTTTATTTTTTCCATGAAATCTTTTTCTCATTAGGCATTCTTAAATTGCATCTTTCTTTTTTATTTTTTGTCTCTATTCTCTCTTTCCCTCTCTCAATTTTCTCCTCCCTCTCTTCTCTCTCTCTCAATTCTCTCTCTCTCTCTCTCTCTCTCACTTCTCTCTCTCTCTCTCTCTCTCTCTTTTCTCTCTCTCTCTCTCTCTCTCTCTCAATTCTCTCTCTCTCTCTCAATTCTCACTCTCTCTCTCAATTCTCCTCCCCCCTCTCCCTCCCCCTCTTTCTTACCATTTTAATAGTTTATAGTGCGTTGACTATTTATGGACATTTACTTTCAAGAGTATTATATTCAAATCTTAAAACAAAGTTTTTAATTGCTTTTAATATTTTAGAAAGAATGTTTTTTCATGTGATGCATGTATTTTCTCTCTTAAATTTTTTTATGAAACGTACTTACTTTATTGGAATTTTATCAACTAGAGTGGCATACACACCGAGCTTTCCTTACTTGAAGAACATAAACAGGCATTAGGATTTAAAGATGAAATTCTCCAACCATGGGATCTTCCTTATTTGAAATCTTCCTATCGACAGGCAAACTTTGGAAATTGCTCAGAAGTTCTTCAGTGCGTTTTTTTAGTAGGGAAAATAGTATCACAGAGTGAAGAATTGCGTAAATTATGTATAAAAAAATATCCACATGGAACTTAAGATGATGAAGGAGGAAAACGTATGGATAAAAAAAGAAATTCTTATGAGAGGAAATGTAAGGAGGCGATCACATAAAGATAAAAGAAGAGGCTTGTCACTAGGGGAAGAAATTGTATATTTAAAAGTTAAAACAAATACACACAGAGTTCAGATATCAAAAAACATCGTCTTTCTATGTTTCAAAACTTGCCATATTTACTACATGTTTAATGCATAGATAATTTGATAAAAAGTAAGATATTTCTCACATTATTTCGTACATCCGGATGCCCCACGTTTTCAGTAGAATTTGGATAAATGTTCTTTGTTTTCAAAATAGGGATCTCTTTGATTGAAAATTTAATAATTTATTTTGTTTTGAAATTCTGTTTAGTGTTTTAATATTAAAAAAAAAGTGTCAGTTTTACCGTTTAATTTTCTACATTATTTTAATAGGAAATATCTTTCCGTTCATTCTGTTCTAGAAGGAATGCAACGTATCATTTATGCTTTGTTTGGATTATCACTTGAACGAGACATTCCTAAGCATGGTAATTTTTATATAAAGTACATAAAGTTTTTGATTTTTAATAGAACATTAGTTGCTTTATATGTTCTATTTTCTATCCCTTTTTTAGTTTCATATGTACAACAAAGAGATTTATACAACAAGAGAAATAAAACAAAGATAGAAAGAGTACGAGAATGCAAACTAAAAAAAAAAAACAATTTTTGGAATGTGAATTCAATACTGCAATGGAAGAGAAAAACGTAAGGATAAAAAATACGAAAGTTGCAGAAAAAACTCAATGAACGAGAAGAAACAATGAAAATTGCAAAGAACTAAACGTTTACACTGTTTAAATAAACAATTCGAGAGATCTTCCAGACATCTATAAACACATAGATCAAAAGATACTGTCCTCGATACGTATGTGATTCTTTTTCTTATAGAGAAAATTTTTTTTTGTATACATAGCTTTCTTTACTTATTGAAAATATATTAAGATTTATAGGATTTTCAATTAAAATAGTATGAATTTAGAAAGAGAATAATTCAAACGCTAAATGCTACTAAAATCATAATCTATAGTCCAACAGGTGAAAAAAATTAGCAGGGAAATTCTTTAGAAAAAGATATATGTGTAAAAAATTATCCTTCTTATGTTTTAAAGAAAACGTATACATTTTCTTTTTTTAATAGGACCTATATTTCTATTTTCTCTCTTTTATTGCTATTTCTGCAGTCTTTTTATTTTTAATGTTTTATTCCGCCTCATTCGATTTTCTATTGGCTACCCTTTGATCCATCGCACTCTCTCTCTATGTTTCCTCTCTTCATTTCTTTTCTTTTAAAGCGTTTCAAAAAACGTGTGTTTTTCTATTTTTGTTTTTTGGTTTTGGTAATAGGTGAGACATGGCATTGGACAGTTTTAAAATACAATTTAGTGGATACAATTGAACATCCTATAAATGGAAAAAAACATTCTCGTTTGATGGGAATTCTATATATTGATTTGTGGAATCGTCAAGAGAAATCACCCTTGATTGCGCAATATACAATTCGTTGTTCTAAAAAGATGAATATTTGCTATGAACAGGTAGATAGAATTTTTTTTCTCAAGTATATGAAGAGATCAAAATTTTTTTATAAAAAAATGTGTGTAGAAATTTAACCTGAAAAATAGGATATTTTTTTATACGTGCATAGAGAATAGAGAGGAGAGCTACCGCCTATAAACTCTATTTGATTCATACAGTTTGAGAAAAAAGAGAGACGAGATTAAGAAAAAATGAAAAGAAAAAGATAGGAAATTCTCAGAAGCGATAGAAATAGTAGAAAGAAATGTATTTTTGTAAGCAATAAACACATAGGAGAGATTGAAAGCATACATACAAGAAAACACTGAGAAAATGAGATATTTTTTAATGTGTTTTGAAGATGCATTTATATTTTATTAAAGAGTGTAAAGCACATACTCGATGATTTAAGTGGATTTTTATTTATTTTGTGATTTGTTTTTAATTTTTTTAGAATTGGCTTAAGGATACACCCATAGCAATGAGTGGTGTTCAAAAGGAGAGATTATCTCAGGATTACTGGCAGATTCCAATCACAGCATTGGTTGGAAATTTTCCTTTACCTACTTCTTTTGATCGTAAGAAATAAAAAAAATTCTATTATATTTACAGAGGAAGAAATGTGTTTAAAGAATTTGTTAAAAAGAGAAAATGAGAATTAGAAAACCGTGGAAATGTTTTTAATCTGTAGAACCTTTTATTTAAATATTAGAAAAAATGAGCAATGATGTGAGGAGACTAACTACCGCATTAGAGTGAGAGAATTTTTGAGGTGTACATACATTCGAGAAAGGAAGAGATAAAATTTCCCTATCTTTTTAGAGTAAGCAAAGAAGAAGGATAAGAGAGATTATTTTATATAAAAGGAAGAAGATTTAAAGACAAAGAAATGCAAGGAATGCGTTGTATATACAGAACATGAGCAAGACTCTATTTCATGTGGGAAGCAGAACTGTTTCATTAGTTTTGAAAAATTATGCAGAGAAGTGATTTTGGGTGAGAATTTCAAAATAAAAAGGCAAAAGCGTGAGAAAGAGAAATGCAGAAAAAACCAATCGATAAACAAAAAAGTGTAAAAATGAAGAATGAGTAAGCCATGTTATCATTGGAAAAAAAGAATAGAGTTTGTGGATATACTAAAATTGAAGAAAGGCTTCTAAAGCAAAACTAGTTATTTTTATAAAAAAATATATATCTTAAAAATTTTACGATAGCCTGTAACAAATCTATGTTTTTTATATGTTTTAAGAAAAAGAAGCAGATGGAAACATTTTGGATGCACTTTTAAGAAAAACAACTTTAGCACCCTCCAATGTTTTGATGTTTTTTCACGAAATGGGCCATACTCTGCACGCACTCATATCTTCTACAGAATTTCAACATTTATCAGGTATTTGGAAAGCAACTCGTTGCATACAGAATGAAGAGGGATTGTTTTGTATCTCTTAAAAAGGTAGACATAGAGAGTTTGTAGAGAACAGAGAAATAGACAAAACTGTTTATGTATCGTTTTATAAAAAGAAGGAGATGCACAGTAAAAACGGAAATTTTTTTATAAAAATAGTGCAAAAACAGGTTTAAAAAATGAAAAAGGTTAAACTGTGTGTATCATTTTTATCTAGAATAAAAACAGAAAGTGATGAGATTAAAAATTCACTTTTCAAAATTCATAGAGAACATAAGCCATCCCCCTAAATTCGAGAGCCTGTGACTACCAAACCATAGAGAGAATGGATTACGTTTTGCTCTCTCTGCATGGGGAAATTTTAAGGAAATTTATAAATGTGTTTGTAATTAAGAAATTCACAGGAAAAAATCTTGGGTTAAAACGTGGAGAAATTTTATTTTTTGTTGTGTGGCGGTAGCCCATCACATGTGTATTTGATTTTACTGCTTAAAATTTTGCACCATTTTAAATCTGATTATTTCTTAGCCGAAAACCTCTTTCGAAGCTGAGAAACGTCGTTTTTGGACTCGTATTTTTTCTATTTTTTATGAATTTTATTTATTTTTATAGATAGAATTTTAAAGAGATTCTTTCTATAGTTTTCATTTATTACATAGATTTTGTTTGTTTACTTTTAATCATTTCTTTTTATATTTTAGGGACACGCGGTGCTGTTGATTTTGCAGAATTTCCAAGCCATCTTTTTGAACACTTTTTTCAGAGTGCATCCTGCCTTTCTGCTTCATTAATGGCTTCTTCCTCTTCGACGAATTTCGTACTTGCTATTGAAAATTATTTAAAATTTCAAAGGCGATTTGCACATTTAGAAACATTGCATTTACTTTTGCAAGCAGAAATGGATCAAGTATACCACCCATTGCATGCATTTGTCAAAAATAAAATCATGATTCGTGATAAAATACATAAATTCGAGGGTGGAATTGATGCGGGCATTTTTCATAAGCGAAAACAAGAGAGAGCAATGTATTATCGAAGGGCAAGAGTGGCAAGACGCGGCAACTCCAAAAGTTTGAAAGAAATACATTTAAACTATAAGAAATATATACCTCTACTCTTGGATTCATAAAAGAAGAAGTATAAGAGTAGGATAAAATAAAATGGCATAGATACGTTATATAACCAAAGCTAAAACACACCAAAAGGTTTCTGAAAATGAAACCAAATCCTGTATACTATTAGATTGCTCTAGCTCTTCTTTATAAAAAAAAAGAATTGTTTTTTTTTCAACATGAAAAAATGACCTTTCATAACAGTATTCATAGGACTTATGGGTAGTCGCGTAAATGCTTACATTTCTCTGTTTTGCTAATAGGATCGTAGAAATACTTAGTTTTTGTCTATTCGTTTGGTGTTTGTATTAAATAGTACTATGCTGGCTGTAAGAAGAGTAAATGGCTACCCTACAAAGATTCGATCAAATATTTTTATGCATTTTTTTTGTTGGAGAAATTTACCTACTATTATTGTGCTGCTAGTTTACTACGAGTGTTTCAAAGGTTTCATTGAGTATTTGCTCTCTCTTGTATCTCTACGTACCGCTGAATCTACGCAACTAACTTCCTTTTTCTTGTAGATATCCTTTATATTTTCCCTGTGAATTTCGTTTTTTTAACAATACATATCTGTACTTTTTTAACGGCAATTTTGCATTTTTATGATTTTTTATGTTATTTTTGAAGGCGTTTTATGCATTTTGCCCAGTTGGAGAGCGCTCAGCCTCTCTCAATCCTTTATATTCCATAGAAAACATAGAAAATCACATAAAAACATGGTTTTCTACATCCTCTCTCCTTAATCAACCGTTCGCGTCTTCATCGGCTACGCTTTCACTCTCTTCGTTGGTGGGCGTACCTCCGCCTTCCAAATTTACGCATCTTCTTCATTATGGTGGGACGTATTACGCCTATCTCTACTGCAAGTAAATAGAGCATCTAAGACATTTTCCATTCTTGTACATTTATTCTCTCTTTCATTTTTTTAGTAGAAGCAAAGCTAGAATTTTAGAAAAAAACAATTAAAGCATTGAATAAGGGAGCAATGTATCTGTTATAAAACAAGAATTATAGTTAAAACAACGGCAAAAGAAATGAATGTTTAGTAAAACGTAAGCATAGCGTGCCATAGGGAAGAAACCACTGTACTAGTACAGATACTTCTTAGTGGAAAAAATACGGATCCCCTTTTTTTTAATAATATTTTGAAGTTCTTTTTGAGTGTTTCATTACATGTTTTTTGCATTTCACAAATATTTTAAGATGCTAGCTTTTATTGCAAATTTTACGTTTTGGAGACGTTGTATTGCTGGTGCATGATAGTGTATTCCATGTTAAAATAGAGGTTATAGTGTTGGGAAATGTGATAAATAAGATTATAAAATGAAACCAACTAATGCGATAAAAAAGAGAAAATGGTAGAATAACGTCATAGCAATGATTTTCTTGAGTTACTTCTACTTACAAAGTGTGGCATATTCTAGAATACTGAATTATTGATGCTGCTTGCCATGCCTTTTCTTTCTATAGAGTCTCTTCAAGTTTTATTTGGGAAAAAGCATTTCAAAGAAGCTGTTGGAATGCTTCTGCTGGTCGAGAACTTCGTAAAGTATTAGAAAAGGTAAGGAAGCCTTTTCTGTATAACAGGTTTTCTATTATTACAGTAAGAAACCAAACGACTTTCTTTCCGCTCAGTTAAGAGGTTTGGTATATAAATCTCAGAAAAATTGGAACTTGCAATTAAACAAGAATGTAAATGTGCTACATTGGTGGAGTAGAAATTTTATTCCTTTGTATTCAATGTTTGATATACTTCATAATGAATAGATATGTTCAACTTAAACTTCCTTGAATAACTCCATGAATTAACTGAGGATGCATACATACTTATTGTACTTAAAAAGCTCGTTTGCGATTTTTTTATCTGAGTTTTAAGAGGAAAATGAAAGAAAGCGGGTGTGCACACATACGATGCCAGTAGTAAACGAGGTTTATGGAATATGATCGAATTGGCACTGAAAAGTACGAATTCAAAGTATCAGCACTTTTCTTGTTTTTGCAAATGTTGAAAGCTTTACGTTTTGTTTTGTTTGGAAGGGCTGTTTGGATTGTTCAATTCGTAATCTCCTTCAATTAGTGGAAGCTTGTCATCATGTTGATGACACATTGGACCCCATAAATTTATCAGAAATTTTGGAATTTCCTCAGAAAATACCGCTTGAGCCGTTTCTTCGCGATACACAATGGAAAGAATGAGAAATGTATATACAAATTTAAGATATTTAAAAATCAGTGTAAAGAGAGTATCTTGCAATATCTGCTTCCATCGTTGCATACAACTGTGCATATAAAACGCTATTTTTTTCGATGAGCCTCTTCCATAGCATCTTATAACGCATATGCATCTCTTTATCTCTATCGATTTCGTTTGCTATTAAAAATCAACAAGAAATAGGGAAGGTATTGCTTTTTATTTAAAAGTATTCTAATAAAACAGAAATGCTATCTGTCACATGTTCATGTGAAAGATGAATTGAACCAAGTCTGTAGGAATCCTACACACACGAAATTGTAAAGGCAATTACCATTATATCTTTAATCTTCTTCTCAGGAAGAATTATTTTGGTGTTTCTGAGAAAGTCAATAAGATTTGTTTTTCTCTTGTTATGTTTTTAAGTTTTAGAAATTTCTTTGATATAAATGAAAAAGCAAATAAATGCGAGAAACGCCTGCTAATATTTGATCATAGAAGCAAAATGTAAACGTTTGTTGTTCAACGCTATGTAGAGCAAGTGACTGGACAAGGATATCTTATATAATTTAGTGCAATGAAAATGATGAAATATAATTTTTAATGATTTTTTGCTTTCCAACAATGTGAAACCCCAATTTGACTTCGTGCAAAAATTCAATCTGGTCTATTTTTGCAGTTAAAAAGTGTTTATTTACGAGCATACGGCAGAATTTAATTACCATCAATCTTTGATAGTGTAGCAGTTCTCTTCTTATAGTGCTATCTATCTCTTACTAATTATTCTCACGCAATAAAAGCTTGAGAATGCTCTTCGCTAGCTTATGCTTTTATTCACAAAAGTAGCCATGATAGAATTTGCTACCGAACTCTGTTGGCTTTTGGTATAATGTGTAAGTACCTCACCTAAGGGAACAGTCAGTGCTACATTTATTTAATAATCGATTTACTTCTTATGCTATTGATTCGTATTGAATACCTTAGATTTGCGGTATAAGCTGTATTGATTTTCAAGCATCATTAATTTGCAAGAATAATTGCATGATACACTTACTCAGATAAATTTCTTGTTCACTTTCAAAGAGGCATTCTATACATATTACAAAAGCGACGCAATTCCCGCTAAATTATGCGATGGCTCGGCTCTATTGTGTTTGCTGGCAATTTTCATTTTACTCTCTGCTGTATCTTCCTTCTGTGTTTCATTAATCTTAAGGCTAAATAGAATTACATCCTGTTATCGTCATCCCGGATCCATCTTCGCCGCTTTTACATATTCGACTGATGATGTAAATATCGCATATGCAAAAGGTGCTGTTATAATTACAAATTTACTGGAAAAGAGTAGTAACTCCAAGGAGAGAGAATTAATCTAAAACACTGCAGAATTATTTCGCTGACAACTATTTCAAGTGTCTAGATACATGCTTAATTTATTGATTAGCGCAAATAACGAAAAACTTCTGCCTGCGCTACGAAATGTCAACCGTAAGTTTGTTGACGTTTTCTTATAAATTCGAATTATAATGCAATACATTCTTCAAAAACGCACAAACTTTCTATGTTTGCATGCACTTTACTAAAAACGATTTCAAAAGGTTGCAATAATTTTGAAATGCAACAAAAAGTGGTTGTGATTTTTAAATCATTTCCTATGTAATCTAACAAAGTTTTCTAATAGTTGCGTTATCTTATGAAAGTAAAATAACAAGAGTTAGCAATTGCTTGAACACAAAGCCTTTGCCAGAATAGTATTAAAAATATTTTTTAAAATTTGAAGTAGAAGTACGTTTCTTTTCAATTCTAGCGAAGCAGGAAGAACCCACTGCAGCCCGTACAGTATGCGAATTTACAGAAGAAAGGCCTATATTTCCTAGAGTAACAGGCGAATGAAGAAACTTTGCTCACTAGTTTCTATTCTCTCATGTTACAGGTTTCTTTTCCGTTACAACTATATCCAAATAGCAATGTGAGGCATTTTGAAGTATAAAGAAAAACCTTAGGTGCAACTGGAAAAAAGAGTATAACAAAGCGGAGTTACACTCTTCATTATACATTACCGTGCTCAATAATCATGGTATTATAGCACAATATGCATAAAATTAAATACGAAACAACAGAAACTGAACATAAAATTCACGTTTACAATATTTCACCCCAAAAACAGCAAAAACAGCCGTACAAATAGCAAAAACATGAATATTGTAAGGCCATTCATTCCTTACAGTAGTCAATTTTTTTTTTTACTTATTTCACAGAATTAGCAGATCAAACGTATAGCACAAACGTATAGCACAAACGCAATCTAAAAAAGTAGCTTTGATAGCATTATCTGAAAAAGAGAACCATTTTTCAATTTATCAAAATATATAAAGAGAAAGCAAAAGAGCGAACAAGACAAATTCTTTGCAATCACTCCAATGACCTGGAATTTATACAGTATAGACAAAAAAAGTAATAAAATAAACAGCACCCTCCCTTGGAGTAAAGTAAGCAGAATCACAATGTACAAAAAAGAAATCAAATGTTTCCTGTCACATCGTATCCTTTACGTCATCTTCAAAACCGAAAGTAAAACAACAGCACATACTAAATAAACCAAAAAAGTATCTATAGATGTGGTAAAATGGGATAAAATACATTAAAATTTGGTATCAATTAAAAAAACCAACACAGCCCATGCTTAAAATGAAGCATTGTTCATACTCCTAGTAATAAGTAACAAAAAAACAACTGCGCGTGCTTTAATCGCGCAAATAATAAAGAAAATTTTACAAATAAACACTTTTTTACATTAAACCTGAAACAAACAATAAGATGAAATAAATTATCGTAGATACTACAAGTACTAGACGCAAAAAAATGCGGACCGAAAACATGTAGCCGAACAAATCAGGAACCCAAACAATTTATTACGGGGGAAATCGTTTGGGATGAAAATTGGCGTTTGAATATAATAAAAAACAAAAGGAAAGAAATTTCATTTTTTCTAAAAATTCAATGTAAACGAAACGGAAAAAAGACATTTATTATAACAAAAAAATGGGCAGCGTCATAACATGCCCTTGAAACAAATTTTTCTTTTCATCGGTTATAAATACAGCAATCATAGGGTGTTGTCTACGTTCTCCGTTTTATTGAAACGCTGCAGTATGGTAAGATCCAGTTTGTTTTCTTCGCCATGGGGGGATAGTATGCTCTTTTTCTGAGAAATAAAAATGTTGAATTAATCTACTTAAAATGCTGAAGATGAGGCTAGCATGCACCTGAATTATTTCTATAGAGGCAATGACGAGCAACAAAATATCAAAAAAGAGAATGCAACGGTTAAAAAAAATGTATAGCAAGTTACAATGCAACACTGGCACATAGTGTTAATACTATAAAAAAAGTGTAACAAAGAAGCGATCTATAAACAAAGAAAATAGGGAGCGCAGAATGCCACTACAAAGTGTGTCACACTCCATCCAGCCAAATAATTCAAGAAATCTATCAGATATACGCTTAATAGTGTAGGGATTCCAACGATTACACGAAATGCAATCATTGCAGAAGAGTCCGCCTACCTGAGTCACAATTGAAGGAAGAAAAAAGAGGATTTGAAGAAATTTCCCATGGAGGCCGTGTGTATACTGTAGAAGGGAGCTCTTTAAGCTGCGAATCCTTTGAATTACCAGAAGCATCCCCATAAGAGTAAAAAGGAGTAGTATTTTGCACAGTAGAAACATGCGTAGTACATTCATCGGCGAGACGAGGATAACGATTGAGTGGCATGGAATATTCTCCTGAAAATGTACGCTGTATAGAAGGATCATGGCCTATAGATTTTCCGACAGGGTTAAGAGAGGTAGATAAAGAATGCAATGATGGATGGAGAGAATGGCACTCTCCCTCCAAAGCAACAGCAGAAAGGGAGGTTCTTGATGGCTCCGAACTAGAAGATATTGTTGACTGCAAGAATGTCGATCCTGCGTTGCCCTCAAAGTTATCAAGAACAGGAAGTTGCATCTGCTGTTTAAATCGCTTTCTTGCATCCTCACGCATCGTAACATAATCCAAGGCGGTTGCATTAGCACCCCCACTACCGTTTCTTGCAGGGGAACAGCATCTATCTGTACATTTAACAATGGACTCAAGGGGGAGATAATAAAAAAGTATGGAAACTACTACAATAGGGTATCTCTGATGCAGGAATAACCCACAGGTGAAAGTGGCATTTAAGGAAAAAGCTTTGTAGGGAAAATAGTGTTTTAATTGCTAACGCATCTCTCTAAGACAAGGAAATCATGTCATATATAAAAATATATCTCGCTTTCCTATTGTAATATAGATGAGGGTTATATAAAAGCAAAAGATTTTATTACAAAAGCTGAATCCCCTGCCCTAGCCTACACAATTTTCAATCGTAGCTGTCAACAATTGCTTTCAAGAAGATTTTTTTAGTTGCATCCCTTACTCATGCTCAAGAAATGCCAACTTTTACTGCTTAACATAGCGCTCATCTTCAAACTCAAATCCCTCTCGCTTGGAAAAGAAAGGCTCACGCACGAGGGGAACCCTCAAAGAGTACAGACATTATCACCCACAGTTATTTCTATATCAATGCTAGTCCAATCACATAGAACACCAACGGCATGATTAAACACATAAGATGGGAAGCATGATACTTATGTAAATGTATGTAGAATCAAACCATTTTCATGCAGATTACAAGGAAAATTTGTAAATTGCTGCTGTTGAGAGGTACCCCTCTCAGTTGTAGTGAGATCAAGATGAGGAAAACAAGTCTCCCTGCAATTGAATCGCGTATCAGGAGGATGCACTGGATCATCCGAATGGCATGATGAAGGCAGCGAGTCTTCAATTTTTCGCTTCCGTAAAAACGAAAAATCTAAGAAAGACATGCACAAACAGATTGATAGTAGACAAAATCTTATGAAATATATTTACTACGTGCTACCATACAAAATTGCCTTTAAAAGTACCATCAAATGCATCAGCAGGAGCTAAATGTGCCTCATTGTGTGTTCTACTGTGGATATAAGGACACAAATTGCTAAAATTATCATCGCTGGCATTCTGCAACAGCTTTGATTGGCTACAAAGAGAAGGGGAATTGCAAAACTCATCTTCAGTTTTTATAGAAGATAATTGGGACTGCGAGTAAAGGATTTTCTTGGGGTCATTGCTACATTTTAAGGATTGCGAATCAAACATCCGCGAATTGGAATGTTTTCGACGAGAGAAAAGAGGAGAAACTAAGGGTGCACGCCGATGAGTAGCTATTCTACCAGAGGATGCGATATTTGAGTTAAACGTCCGATTGGAGTTACGAAAGTGCTGCGAATGAGGGGAATTAATTCGTGCATTTGTTGCATAACCTACTTTCACATTTCTGATTGAAGGAAGATATGGAGTAGGTATACCAGCGGAATTTTTTGATGATCGATTTTCCATCTTAGACAGAGAACTATTCTTAGTATCAGGAATAGAGGCAGAGTTACTATACAGGGATGCAGGTTTAGAATAACAAGAAGCCTCCATTTCAATCTTAGTCACACAATCTAAGGGAGCAGATCCTGTAGAAGATTGCTGATTCAATGATGGGACGATGAATTGATTGCTTAATGGTTTAATAGCTGGCAGCATTTTTTCTTGCGAAATTACTGAAGAAGTTGTTCTCGGTGTTCCAGAGAGAAATTCAGTAAAAGTACTTGAATTGCAAGAAGAAATGGTAGCAGAGGGATCACCACTCTCAGCACTCGAATGATTTGAATGGAAACCTGAAAAGCATGTCGCATCAGCCAAGTATTTTTGATTTATTCCCACTTCCTTTATATTCGAGTTTCCATAACTCTTCGTAGGCTCACTTGTAGACTGGTTATTTCGCTTTCCCCTACGACGATTTTTCTTAAAATGACCATTTCCTTTATCATATCTCCTCAGCCCATTCTTGCTAGAATTCCGTAAAGGTGATATATAAGGAGGCGGTGGAGGAGGAGGAGGTGGAGGAGGTGGTAGTAGCGGTAATGTCAACGCGTGTTTTGAAGCATTCCGACTGAATTTCCCGCCAAATCGATCAAAAGTACCAATGGAAGGCATACCAGCAGGAGGAAGAGGTGGAGGAGGGGGAGGCGGACAAATGACAGTATTCTTACCAGTAACTGCTCGAGGTAAGGATGAAGTGGAAGTAGACATTCCGGGACAAAGCTGACCTCTCTCCTCTTTTTGTGTCCACCTATTACGTGGACATTGCGTGAGAAATGAAAAACCTTTTCCATCGATTTTATCCCGTTTACAATCTATCCTGTGACCTGCCTGAGCATCTAAGGTACATAACGCACTCTTGCCTTGTGATGGTAGCGAAAGATTCGAACAAAAGTGCTGCTTTGCTAGACCAGGTAATCGATTCGAAAAGTTTCTTAAAATATTTCCACTTGCTAGTTGATCATTTGCATCCCTCGCATTTCTCTGATTGCCGAGAAACCGCGAATTATAATTTCCTAGTTGCTGTAGGTAATAAAAGATTAAAATGTTTAGAAAGGTGCCAAATACATTGAGAAACTCCAAAAAAATTGCGTTGTACAAATTAAAACCATATATGGGATTTATTTGGATGATAAAACACTGTTATACTCACTAAATTCTTACTGTTTGTTTCTTTTTGAAACCTACATCTCCCCCTGAGAGTAGAGAATGCTGCATTCTCTTAGCCAAGTTTTAAGCAAAGCGTTTCTGTTTTGGTTTTTGTTGAATTTTTGTTACTCTTCTCCGGCTAATCCTGTTTTTGAGCGGTTTTTTACAGAATTTAGCAGGAATGAAGTACAGAAGCAACAAATCGTGGCAAAAGCGGTAATGTAAGAACTCCTTTCCGGTGAAAGCCATGAAATATTTGCGATTATTTGAAAATTGCGGTGAACACAAATCGATCCCAAAAAATTTCATCTAAAAATAGAAATGTGAAGACATTATAATTTAACGCAATGCTTCATGCATTTCCTGTAAAATTTAACGAGAAGGATGCTGTTTTCACCGTCGTTATCACATGAAATTACCAGGGACTATCGCGGTAAGCGTATACAGGAGAGAGTCGCCATCGTTAAATCTGCACCGGAGATCCAAATTTCTAAAATTTGAAAGAGTAGTGTGAATATGCAAACCTTTAACCAAGTACTTTTTTCTTTTGTTAACTACTAATGATTTTGACTGAAAAATAATTTCTGCACGTCAGCTGTTTAATAGATCCAAATTAAATCAATATTTTTCACAAGTTTGATGTAGTTAGATGGGAACGCTTTCTTAAGCAATCTTTTCATTAAAGTAATTAAAAGTTACCCAATCCAAGCCAATTTACCTACATCTCGCTTGTTTTCATTAAATGACTCTTCATGTATATTTTTAAGCTCAAGTTTTACTGCAAGTTTCAATCAATAATGCCCTTCAAGAAGCTTACTTTCGTATACGGTGTCTTTACAAATTCTTTTTCCATTAATTATAGGGAAAGAAACATGCATTCATTTACTGAAGTTGTGTATAAGATTTTAGGCCTAGTATGTAGTGAAAGCACTTGAGAGTTGATTTTGAGCACCCTGAAAAAGTATAGTTTGCTGGATAAGACTTGATCCGTCACATCGATGAGAATTAATCGTATTAGCAACCGTTGCTTGCAGGACGTTTCGTTCTTTCTGACAAAAGTAGCTTTCATACGAGTAGGCAATAGAAGAGTGTTTTTTCGCAAAATAATAAATGCTGCCAACTCGCTCGTAAAATTTCCAATTGCAAGCTAAGAAGTAGACGATTCTTAAATTTTTAAAAGATATTTCAAGGAATCTTGACTTTTACCAAAAACCGAAATGGTGCAGAAGTTTACAGTACAAAGAGCTTAGTAATGGTAAAAAGTAACTGAAAAATAATTCTCGCTAATTTTCATTTAGCCTTAACAGCATTGAGCATTTAGACTTGTTATACTTTTCTATGCATTTTTGAAAGATAAATGCACAAATACGCGCTTTACTTATTTTATACTATTGATGAATCCTGTTAGAAAGAATGGTGACTCGCACGATTAAAATTTTGCTCCTCAATCTACTTTTATGCCTAAGAGATTTCCTATCACATGAACATAATTTGAAGGGGAATGCATACATACAGTAACAAAAGTCATCATAAAAGATGAATCGAATTTGCTACATGCATCAATTGTACGTTCACACTTCTTTCTGTTTATTTCCAAAAATTAACAATTTTCTCTAAATCTTGTTTCCTCGTACATATTCAAATTTTTTATAATGCGGTCACTTAATGCTAAGACAATGCATTGTGCTGCAGAAAAATCATGAGCATAATGAAATGAACCGATACGTTTGAAAATAAATGCATCAGAAGGGGAACGCGAAAAAGAAATTAATAAATTTATGTTTAATAAAATTGAGAATAAAGAATGTAACGTAAAAGCTACTTTATTTCAAAAAAATTCACATTCATTCTGCATTAACTGGGTGTCCTTTCGGAGGTGTGTTTCAAAAATTTATATACCAATTCAATTTAACAACGCAACATTAAAGGCAAATCATCCATATATATATGATAGACTTTAAGAGTTGGTGTGCAAACGATCTTTATTGAGAGGGAGCAATAAAACGTAGAATGTCTTTACAATCAAATTTTCTTCAATAATCCCCCCTAATTCGTAATGCTGAAATCCAACGGGCGGATGATTATAAAATGTCGACTTTACTGAGTGAAGTAAACAGCGATTTTTTAAAAGAACAGCTACGAAGGAAATTCTGGAGGTATTTCAGAATCATTAACGCAAGCCTTCAGCTTTTTTGAAGACGGAAAGACAGAAATTTGGCTTTTACTTTTCTCACATGAGCGTTCTCTCAATGTGGCGTGAGCATCTTCAGATAAAGCTCGGCTAGCTTCTCCTCCTTCCATCTCTACTTCATGCTTGGAAAAGTGCGGAAATGCAGCGTCAGATAAATTATGCGAAATGGAAGGGAACTCCCCAACCGTTTCATCAACTGTAGAGTAAAATTAAGAGCAAAATTGTAAATTCGAAATTAATTTTTCGAACGATACCAAATGGTCTATACAAGATATAATAAAAAGTGGCCAAATAAGAAATATAAAAGATGGAAAGTATTTCGAGAGATAAGTTGTCCATATTAAGAATCCCAATAACAGGTGCATAGATTAGGATATGGGATTGATTGAAATAGATTTGTACTACGTCCATCTTCTTGCAATTATAGATAAAGCGCTGACGCAAGAGGCAATCACAATCTCCTTTTTATCTCTACAGAAAACGTTTTAGGAAGCAAAAAAAGATGAAGAAAAAAATGAATAATAGGAGGTTTACTATTTTCTGTTCCTATGCTGCACTTAGAAAATACAGTATAAAGTGGTTTTACACTTTACAGTCAATCCAACTATTTCATCCATTTAAGAAATTGGGAGCTAACGTACTGTTCTTTGAAGAAGATTCCTCCGAAATCATTGAAGATGAATACCCCACAACTCCAGGACTAGCGGAAGAGGCTAATGGCCCAGCAGATTGACTTTCTATGATTGCAGGTTCAGTTAGAGGATTAACAGCTGGTAGTTTTTTGAATCCTTCTAAAGCAGCTGAAGCAGCCGCCCGCAATGGCCGACTTCTACGAGTATGAGAAGAGCTAAGAAAAGGGTTAGGTGAGGGAGTGTTTGCAGAAATCTCATGATGGAAATATGTACTGGAATTTTTCGAGGAAATTTCCATTCGTTCCGAGTCAGTCACTGTGGATATATCGACATGGGATATGGGCAGAATAGCGGGATTAGGGGTAGAAGAAATCGAAGGTGAGCCCTCAGGTATAGCTGTTGCCATTGCAGCCACGTTGGTTGACGAGGTCCGTGTCTCGTGTATTGAGGCAGCTCCACCAAGTTTCAAAGGGATGTCTGTGCATTACAATCAAAAAATAAAACCACAATGGCCATACGAACGAGGTGCAGCAATACATCTAATCCTATGAAATAACTAAACAAGGATAATTCTGTTAATATTTGTAAGAAAAACTAGCGCTGCAACATAGGTACAAGCGGAGGAGTGAGCCAAAAAAACTCAGCGACTCTCTTTTCAAAGAATAAATTTTAAATAACGTAAACACAAAAGCATTTTCCAACGTAAAAGTAGGAATTAGACTAATGTCTCAGTATGTTTCTATCAACGTATCTATGTACGGTATATACAAGTATTTGTATATATAGCTTCAAATGAAAAAGAAACAATTTAGTGTGCATATTCAACCCTTCCTTCAAGACGAGTGCGCAACTAATGTAAGCAAGACATTTGAATGGATAGTTTATCTGCCAATACACTGCTTCGTAGATATACACATAAAGGGAATTCTTTATTCAATTCTACTTTCATAAAGAGCAAAAGAAATTTTCTCACACCAAATTTCTCAACACAGCAATCGTTATGGCTCTCCAAAGCATAGACACTAATTTCATAAAGACGCAGTCTTTTAAAATATTTATCTCACTCCTTCAATTTTTTTCAATGGACAAGGAAAATTTCGTAGGTGCAAATACTACACAAAGTAAAAAATTACTGAACCATTCTACCATCGCCTATTCAAACCAAAACTTCCCCCCAAAACTACTCCCTCGTCTTTTTTCTATTTCCTTTTTTTGTCTAAAAAAAAATAGGAGACTACCCTCTATTCAGTCTCTGCTTCCATACTATTTCTTCTTCTACTGAAAAAAAAATTTTTAAAAGTTGAAAAAAATAATCCGAGAATACCAAAAATAACCAACAACAACCATTCTTTTCTATAATCCAATGCTATTTCACCCGCCATTCATAAACGCATACTTTCCCTTTCAACATATTAAGAAACTACTACTTCTTTTACTTTGGGATACATCTGTTGTAGAAAAGGTATGTTTTTTTGTTGGATTTTCATTTCCTGAGGAAGGAAAATCCAATGTATGTACAGCATGAGGCTCTAAATAGCCCTTAGTACGAAGGGAAGAAAGGAGAGGATTTGACCCTCGTTTAAACTCAGTGAGTGGCAAAGTAGGATTACATGGATTTACTTTTGAACGATTATGCTGCAACGCTGCTAATTCTGAACAACTCAATAAATCTGTATATATCCAAAAAAAAAAAAAGTAGACAAAACATAGACAATAAAAGAAAAAATCCACCTAAATTTTTTTATTTAAGTAAAAAATCTTTCTCTTTGTTCAGAAAAGAGTAGGAGTCCAACTATTAGTGCAAACAATCAAACATATCCATTCTTTAATAATAAAAAAAAAAGATTAAAAAAAAATTTCATAAACATTTACTGAAAAAAATGAGGAAATAACAATATGTACGCCATTTATAGATAACATTAAATTCTATAAATCAAAACGATAAAAAAATTTAATACACAAAAGTGTATTTCTTAAAAGTGGATAACACAAAATAATACTTTCAACTCTCCCTATACCGTTTTAACTATTTTTTTTTTGCATTAAATCTATTTTTTTAAAGAGAAAATAGAATGCGTTAATACATCCTCAAGTCTCCTCTATAGCACTAAGAGTAAACAATAAACTGTATTTCTAACCCGTAATAAGCAATTCCTCGAAATCCATTGGACCAAATTCTACAGAATGCACAGAGCTACAACCTCCCCAGGAATACACACTATTTCCAAGAAGCCAGGATTGATGTCCAAACTGAAGAGAAAAGCATTCATATTATGGTTTTTAATTCCAAAAATATTTCTGTAAAAATCGTATTTCTCTATCTCTTTTCTTGTGTAAATAAACTATAGTAAAAAAAACCCCACCTAAATCCTCCCACCTCTTCCTCTCTCTCAATTTCTCTCTCCCTCTTCCAATTTCTCTCCCTCTCTCTCTCATTTCTCTCTCACTCATTTCTCTCTCTCTCATTTCTCTCTCGCTCTCATTTCTTTCTCGCTCATTTCTCTCTCTCATTTCTCTCCCTCCCGCTCTCTCTCATTTCTCTCTTCCCCTCCACTCTCCCTCTCATTTCTCTCTCTCTCTCTCCCTCTCATTTCTCTCTCTCTTTCTCTCTCTTTCTCTCTCTCTCCCTCTCTCTCTCTACTGTATATTCCATTAACAACACCTATGTCTCATAGTAAGATGAGAAATTTCTTCTTATTTCCCAATCCAAATTACATTCTCCCCAATTCTCTTAACCGCCAATAATGAAAAAAATATAATGTGTCTCTTCTATAGCATTATTTCCATTCACAAAAGCAAATCCTAAGTTTCTATATATATATATATGCCTCATTGCAAGTGTGTCAATACATTTGTACACTCTCTCCTCCTCCAAAAAAGGAAAGCTATGTACATACACAGGTGAGTAAATATTAAAAAAAAATTTCTTTTATTTAATGCATTGCTTTGAGTTTATTTTTGAAAAAAGAAAAAAGAATAGAAAAATCCTGTGAATTTCTAAAAATAAGAGTGGGATGTCTCTCCACATTAACCTACACGTTCAATGGTCTCAGGATAATAATGAAACGCATATGTTTTCATATTATAGACTGCCACCTTTAAGGTAGTCCTGAGAATCACACAAGCACAAAATAGTATTCATTTAGGAGCATTTCATAATCTAAGAAACTCTAAAACTGCATACCGAAAATGTTAAATGGAAGAAGTAGATACCACCCATTTACAAAGAAAAGAACAGTATAGAGAGTTGAACATTACTAAACATGGAAAACACATCCAAATGAAAAATTTCCTTGTAAAAATTAAGCAAAATTAAAAAATTACATTTATTTTTTGCTGTTTTTATAAAAATAGAAATCTAAACCCTACTAGATCCTCCGTACTCTCGCCTCCATGGTACGAGATTTCTACAAAAATAAGATGAGGAGACTTTGTTCTCTCTCCTTTCTTTTCTCTCTCTTCCTTTCTTTTCTCTCTCTTCCTTTCTTTTCTCTCTCTTCCTTTCTTTTCTCTCTTCTTTCGTTCCCTCTCCTCCTTTCTTTTCTCTCTCTTCCTTTCTTTTATCTCTCTTCCTTTCTTTTCTCTCTTCTTTCGTTCCCTCTCCTCCTTTCTTTTATCTCTCTTCCTTTCTTTTCCCTCTCCTCCTTTCTTTTCTCTCTCCTCCTTTCTTTTCTCTCTCTTCCTTTCTTTTCTCTCTTCTTTCGTTCCCTTTCCTCCTTTCTTTTCTCTCTCCTCCTTTCATTTCCCCCTCTTTCTTTCTTTTCTCTCTCCTCCTTTCATTTCTCTCTCTTCCTTTCTTTTCTCTCTCCATTCTACATACACACTCTATCATCCTAAAAGAGAATGTTTTATTAAAATGTAAGTAGAGAAACTCTGTTTTTAATATATATATATATATATATTATTTTTACTCAAATGAGAAGGTATCACGACTTTCTCCAATTCCACCCACAATCAAAAGTTTGTCATTTAAAGTGATCAAAGCTGAGAAGCATAGAAAAAAAATTTACCAAACACAAATTCTTATAAATCTCAGCCTCTGATTAGTAGTATTCATTTGATAAACATTTTTATACATTTTTCTCATTTGAAAGAAGGAAAAAAAATTTCTGCTTTAACAAATTTCCATCATTTATACGTTTTTCTCACAATCGTTTTATTAAAAAGAAGTGTCTACAAAATTTTGTTTTTAACTAAAAATTTAGATTAAGAAAAAGAACGAAAAAGAAAACAAAGATAACATCCTACGTTAAAATTAAGTATATCCAAACTTTCAAAATCAAATACTATGTATTTTTTTCATCCCATTAGAAAAAAATTTTACTTTGAATTTCTATAGTTCCCTTAAATATTTTGTTTAAAAATTTTACAAATTCCTTATCTTTATTACTAGAAAAGAGTTGCACCACAGTTGACACGCATTCCTCTCTCTCTCTCTCTCTACCCTTTATAAGAAAAACTATTTAAATGTAGAGGCAAATTCTAAACTAATTTAAACCAAGTTCAACCATGAAACAAAAAGGAGATTTTTTTCATATTATAAAACTCTTATAAAAGTACACCTTTTTGTAATTCAAACACTTTTAAACTGAAATCATAGAATGTTTGTTATTCTCTATTACCATAAAAAAGTTTTTCTATTTTTTTTTCAACTCCGCGTGTTTCTCTAAAGCAAAAAATGCTTTCCATATATATATATATATATAATTTTCTATACATACGTTTTCATTTATTTTCTTCCTATTTTCCTTTTATATAAAATTTAAGAGTAAAACAAAGAAGCAAAACTTCTTCAAACTAAAATGAAATTTTATTTCTCTAATTTACGTACTATGATGATAGCGTTGCTCACGCAAACATTTTACCCAAACCGGCAAAATACGCTAAAAAAAATATAAAAAAAAAAAAACAATGAAAAAATGTATGTTTTTATGAATAAAAGAACAAATCCTGTAATTTTCAAAAATTAGAAAAACTCTTTTTCTAAACTAAAGATTTTATCTCGCCACATCGAAGTTTTTTGATTTCATACGTAAAAATAGAGAGTGCGTCTATATGCAAACATTATGCCTTCAATAACTCTCCAAGTTTATTTTCTTTAAACTCGCATTGTACTCGATAATGCATCGTTTAATAAAAAAATCAAAGAAACAAAACTAGAATAGAATTTTGTATGTAATCCAAAAGAAAAAGAATTTTTCTATTCTATTTCTTCCATCTATCTCTCTCTATATACTCTTTCACATTCAAATCTTTACCCAATACCAATGTCCATCCTCATCATGTTGAAGAGAGAAAATTCGACTACGAGGAAGATCCTCCTCAATACATCCACCATAGACAATCTAAATTAAAAACAAAGAAAACTTACAATGTAATTCATAAAGAAAAAACTATGGGTTAATCCAAGAACAGAGATAAAAAAAAAATTTTTTGAAGTAGAAAAAAACAAAATGTCCTTCACAAAAAAAATCCAGTTTTTTCTAAAAGTAGAAATATTAAAATTTCATCCAAAAAAAATGGATGGATAGAAAACAGTATTTTTTTAATTAAAATTCCAAGGTAGTGAAAGTTCATACATTTTTATTCCAATAAAATCAAAATTTGAAAAATAAAATTAGTATTTCCTTTGTTTATCTCTCAAAAAAAACACTAGACATCCATTTTTCTATATATATATATAAAACAAAGAGTAATTTTTACACTTTATTGTATCCTCTGCATATTTTCTCTTTTCCTTTTTTTTTTTTTTTTTTTTTTTTTTTGTAACTCTCTTCACTCATGCTATTTAATCATGCCTCCATTATATCCAAAAAGAAAAGAAGGAGAAAGATATAAAATCCTGCCTTTAAAGCTAAAAATACCA
>JADAQX010000537.1:0-35313 GCA_015476325.1 Cardiosporidium cionae
GGGTGAGAGAGAGAGAGAGAGAGAGAGAGGTAGGGTAAGAGAGAGAGAGGGAGGGAAAGGGGTGAGAGAGAGAGGGGAGTAGGGTGAGAGAGAGAGAGAGAGAGAGGGAGGGTAAGAGAGAGAGAGGGAGGGTAAGAGAGAGAGAGTGAGGGAAAGGGGTGAGAGAGAGAGGGGAGTAGGGTGAGAGAGAGGGGGGGGTAGGGTGAGAGAGAGGGGGATAGGATGAGAGAGAAGGTGATAGAGTGAGAGAAGGGGGGATAGGGTGAGAGAGAGGGGGACAGAGTGAGAGAAGAAAAGAGGAAGAAAGAGAAAAAAATGAAAAAATGAAATGTAACAAAAGATAAATCAAATGGTTATAAAAGCTAAAGAGAGGAACAGGATGCATAAGTAGAAACCATAATTTTTATCACAGAGAAGTTTGTACCTATGAAGCAGTCACACGATTTGCATAGGCATGTGTAGTATATCAAAAAATGCATGACATTATGTTGAATTCAGGAATTTAATCTTACGAGATATGAAATGTAAAAATTGTAATTTAGTTTATGATTTGGATATCATTTCATCGTTAGAAGAAGAAATTGATGGCCCCCATACCTTCCGTATTTGGTAAATTTTGACGAAAAGAAAAATACATTCTGATGAGAAGGAAAAAATAAAAATATTAGAAGTGATAGAGAACTCTCTACTGATGCATCGAAAGGAATAGAGAATAAAAGAGATAAATGAAGGAATTTTGCATAGCAATAAATGAATTCTAAAACTATTATAAAAAAAAAACATAGAATACTTCGTTTCACACTGTTGCAATTTTACAGTAAAATATTTTTTATAGTAAACTGAAATTAGGATTGCCTGTGTACGTACACTGTGCGTTTGTTAGAAGAAAAGGCGAAATAGCATAGAAGGTAGATAAAAACAAAATAAATGGATATAAAATTTCACAAGAAATCCATTTTTGTACTCTTACAAAGTATCTTGATGCTGTATGTTGAATAAAATGCAATATAAAGCTTGAAGAGATGTTTTAACGTATTTTTTTTGTTTAAATTATATGCAGAATAATTTTATTACTTTATTTCTCGTCTAGAAACTCTTATTTGAATTTTCCTCTTCAAGTGTTTGCAAGTTTCCTTCTATTAAAGGATAAAAATATAGGAGAAAGTAGAGAATCGTTTTGATGGAGTCTCTATTTCTCTAGTGATGATCTCTTTTATGCATTCAAAGTATAGTTTTTGTTATTACTTCTCCAAGATTTTGTTGAATTCTAATTCTTTTAATCCGTTTTCTTCCTCCTCTTCACTATTATTTCTTCTTTCTCTGCATCGATATATATATTTTTCATAACTTTCAGGCGATGTCCGCATTGTGATGAAGAATATTTACATGAAGATATTGAGAATCGCTTACTTTCAACCGTTGAAGAACGTTTTTCTGCTTTCATTGTAATATTTCTAAAGAGTATCCTATAAATGTATTTTCTAAATAGAAGATGAAAGTTTCATTGAGAAAAATAAACTCCTTGAGAGAAACAAAAATATAGGATTTTTGTCTCTTTTTTTTCGAGTTTTTGAGAGGGAAAAAATATAACAAAGAGGATTTTCTTCATGTGGAAATTTATCAACACTGCCTTTTCATCCACACACAAAAAATATCCAAACTAAAATCAACAGAAATGGCATTTTTGTAAAGGGAAATAAACATGGCCTCTCTCTTAATCGCATTAAAAAAAAAATTTTATATATAAGAAAAAACACTCTTTTATTCTATTCAATCTTAAAAGATGGAGATTTTATTCCTCTTAAGCCTTGTTTTTCTTCTTATAAAGTGTGATTAAACACATGTAGATGACTGGTATAGGAAAAAAAGGAGGAAATCCAAATTTAGTCTGTGATTTGATTTTTTTTTTAAAGTTTATATCTTAATAGAGTTTTGTTGTTGTATTGCTCTTTGTTTTCATATTTAGGCTCAAGATTTGATATGTAAAATTTGCAATTCTGTGAATTCCATCTATAGAATGTCAAAATGCAGGTAAATTTTGACGTTTTCTGTATAGAAAAGATGTTTAGTGAACAAAAAATCACTTTTTATTTTTTTTGAAAAAAAAAACTTTTTACACCTTCTAAAAGAATTTTGTTTTATTTTTTTAAAAAGAAAAATTAAAACACCATTAAATGTATGTGAAATAGAGAAGAAGAAGAAGAAGTAAGAAATAAGTTAAACAAAATAGAAGCATCTCTGCCTGTAAAAAAATATTTTGTTAAGGCATACGTAGTACAAGACGAATTCTGTGTCTTGCTGTAATTTCTCAAATTTTGTTACAGATTTGTGATTTTGTTGGCTGTCGTTTTAATTTATAATTATTTTATAAAAAGAGGTACATTTTGAAATACAGGAATAGGATATCTGTGATAAAATTTTCATCATGATTTTTTAAAATCGTAGCTATCCTTTTCGATTCAACGCCTGGATCGCATCCGATCGTCTGCCCTTTATTAACTTTTTCATTTTTTCTTATGTTTGGTGTAGATGTGGTGGAGCTCTTATCTCTCGTATTCCTGCTGAAAATTGGAGGTAAAAAAAAAAACTACTGTAATCGATGCACACGCCTTCCTTTGGTTTTTTTCTTCTAAACAGCACTCTATTTTTTTTTTGGTGATAATGCTGTTTTGTGTAACGTGTTAAGGATAGCAATAGAGTATAATTCATCTAACATTTCTGTTTTTCCTTGTAAAATTGCGTTCATAACGCAGTGCTGGCTGTGTGTTTATCCTCTGTGTGTTTTCATCTATTTCAGTAGCAACGTGTGTTGGATTGTTTTATATATATATTTGTCTTCTTTTTGATACACTCTTTGTAGTTTGCTTTTCTCTACTTAATTTTTGCTCGTTGCTTGTTTTTTTCTTTATCTTTTTGTTTGAATCTGTGGTACGTCTTTGTTGCTTGGTTATCTTTGGCCATTCCTCGCATTCTTGCTTCTTGGCTATTCTTCTTTTTTTTCCTTGTAATGCACAGAGAATTTTACACAATTGTTCATGAATTGGCACTCAAAGCGGGATTTTTATCAATTCAGCAATCATTCGCACAACTGAAACGTATATTCACCTGAAAATAATGTTATTTCTTTCGCTTACACAAAAACTGTTTCTGCCAATATTTCCATTTCCAAATAACAAAGCTGCTAGTTGTTTTTCAGTGTAAACGTGCTGTTAGTATTCAATGCGTTGGTTTCTTTTGATTTTCTCCTTTTCTCCCCGTGAAAACAATTCAACTGGGTCTCTTAATAAAATGGATTCACATGGCTCCAAGAATAATATTTGACAGATTTGCTACTCATAATAAATTATAGCGCAATATAGTGCACGACAGAAAAAGCAATTCCATCTCTCAAGTAATACATTATAAGCAAAATTTGTATTCTTTAGGTAGGAGATTGCGTCTTCAAAGGTATTTTATTGTAAAAATCATCTTCTGCTCCCACCCATATATTGAAAGGCGCGCATATTTAAGTGAAGTGCTAGCGTATTTCTTGCGTCAGAATTGAGTTAAATTTTGCAACCTGATAAGAAGACTGGCAAAATCAGCAGTTAGACGAGAAAGAAATGCCACTTTTATGAGGAATTACGTAGATGAAATGCCCTGCCAAAATATAAGAATGAGAATAAATGTTCGCGTTAAGAGCAGTTTAAAAAAAAAATAGTGGTGATTTAACACGTAAAATATTTACGATTTAGATTGAAATGCTTGTCTTAATGCACAACACTCTCTTAAACAAAAATGTGTGTACATTTGTACCAATCAACGAAAGAAGAAACGTAGGTGATGCAAATAGAAAACAATATAGAACATTAGCAGCTCAAACAGCTCTTTTCTATAAGCGTTTAACAAATTAATAACGCGGAAGTTTTCCAAGTTGGCATTCATCGGGATCAACGATTGCTTGCTTTGCGCTTCAAACTGGCATTTCGTTGAAAGCTCAAGGCAGCATCGTTGCTTCTTCACATTTCGCAAGCCTTGATTCAATATCTTTGCAATCTTTCACACAAGTCTGGAGAGCTTCTTTCGGTTTTATGCTTAGCACCAACGGGAAAATTTTCTTCAGAAATTAATTTGTTTGAATTAGGCATAATCCACGACCTCGAAATTTGGTTTCATTTCGTCTGTCTCCACTTACTTTAGCAATTGCATTCACATGATTTTGCCGTGGAAGAAAAAATATTTTTCTTTACGTTCCTGTAGCAGCTCTTCAATCAAACAGCATTTCCACGTATATTATAACCACAATCTGCCCTTTCTGTTTTCGCTTTTTACCCGATTGATAAAATATTGCGTCAACATTTACTGTGTTTCCTCTAGGTTCTTTCATTACCTTGTTAGTTAAAATATAGTAAGTAGTATTTCTCTACTTACCACATTTTAATACATCGGAGGTATGATTTCCCATTTGCTTATGTTATACGCCTTTTATGCAACAACGCATGGAAATAACCTTTTTTATCGCCGTGTTTTACAAAGTTTTATCACCGTATCTACTTAATTCTTAAGCCTTAAAAGAGTATTTTAGTTCAGTTAGCAGTCTACAGCCTCCTCACTCTATACATTCATTGCTATTCATCAAATTGCTTCTGGTATTAATCAAGCATTGAACATGCTGTAATTACCTTTCTAACTCTTACTTTGATGTTTTATTCCTTAATTCAACGCCACCATCTCCGCTCCTACCCTGACTTTGTAATTTCACTTGGCTGTCACCGTATGATAGCACTTTCTCGTTAACCAGTTTTCGTTGCTTGTATGTATTGCTAGTTTCCTTTCACTCTAATTTGTTCGTAAATGTCTATTTCATTTAGGGATCGTTCGGCTGGTCTGTAACTGTTACTTGACTTGCCAATTTTCTACGCTATCTTGACCCTTACACACATCTTTCCATGCTGCAGATGATATTTTTTATTCGCATTCTAATATTTTATTACCTAAATGTATTATTATTCACTTCACATGATCGTACGCTAATTCTCTTCAATATAAGAAGCAATTCACAACGCAATCAAATTCTTTCATCGAAACGAAAATAGGATACGAACAATAAAAAATGAAAGAAACATTTTATGTCTTCAAATCACAAACGTACAGAAATACAGTTTAGGAAACGAAACTTACTATGGCTAATATATAAAGCAAGAAATGCAAATGAAAAAAGAAACAATGAAGAGAAAAAAACACGAAGATCACCTTAAATAAAAAAAAAACAGTCAGTAGAATAAGTAGGAAAGAACGATGGAAAAAAAAATAAAAAGGGAAAAATGTTCACTAATGCTAGTTCATCCTTTAACGAAATTTTCCAGTGAAGCGCAAGTGAATGGCAATTCTTCCTTGAAGATTATTTAACCACAGCAATAAAGTGTTTTTATTCAATCTTTCGAAAGGTAGTGGCACCGACAGGAGATTCTTGTCGACCTCCACAGCAAAATGAAAGTAATTTTCCCAAAATAATACCAAAGGCAACAGTAATACCGCAAGCAACAGCAAAAACAAGGGGACTGCGTCGAATAAATTGAACATGAGGATATAATTTAGAGGAAGCGAAACCCTTTCCAACAGCATCAAGAATGCCTGGTGCGCTCGGAATTACCTACAAAAAAAAAGACAAATCAACAAAAATATTATAACAATGATTAAAGAACGAAAATACAAACTACGTAAAAAGTTAATCGTTTAAGCACATAAAAATGAGCAATTCTCATACAAAAAACAAGAAAGCCCAAAATACAAGATCACGCTCAGTTTCATTAAGCAAAACAAGCATTCACACAGTAGCGGTAAAAAATATCTCTTCTCAAAAACGAGAATAAGAAAAGCAACTGCAATAGTAAAGCAAAATATTTTCTATACAAAAAATGTGGCTTGTAATGAAAAGAGCAAACATAAAAAAAAGAGTACATGCAGCGAAAAATTTCTTTCAAAGAAATAAATTACTCCTCCAACATGATATTTTCCGTTTACATGTTTAAAACCCAGAAAATGATACTGCTTCTATCCTTGAGCCACTCTACTGAGAAAAATAGCTTCTTTAACACATACAATCACGAAAATAATTAATGACGTCCCACAAGTATCTTCTTCTCAAAGCAATGTTACGAATCAGAAAATATCTGCTGTTTAAAGAAAATTACTACAAAAAAATAAATTAGCACATTTCCAGATATTTCTTCTATTATTGTAAGATAAAAAAAACATCTAAACTCCCTCATTCTTTCAACTGAAGAATGAATTTTTAGAGTACTTAAATTACTGGCACACAACGACTTCAAACTAAATCAACCTTTACTATACTTACCTCTCCTTCTGATGACTTGTATGTACTTTTACAGAACGAAATGAGTGATTCGATAGAACGAGGACCGCGATATTCATACATATACCCATCAGCAAAGAAGATGAGAGTCGGGAATGACTGAACTTTGAAACGATCTGACAATGCGGGGTTCGCTGTAGAATCTACTTTTGCTATATTGAATTTCCCTTTCAATTCAACAGCTAAATCGTCCCATATTGGTTCCAAATTTTTGCAGTGCCCACACCAAGGAGCAAAAAACATGACGAACCATTTGCCTAATCAATTAAGATAAATCACATCTTACAAATACATTGAGATTGTTCAAAGATTTGGAAAAAGTTCCAAAAAACAAATACAAAAGTAGCACATTGAAACCAGATATAAACGAAGAAACGATACAATTGCAATGCCTCAAGTAGATTCTACTTTACAATATCAAACGAATTGAATAGAGTTACGTATATTCAACACAAAATTACAGTATATTCTCACTACTGAAGTTATGGCAAGGCAAAAACATGCAGAAAGAATTTCGCTGGCGAGAACCACACTTAGCGTATCACGAAAACCTACGTAGTTCTTAAAAGTGCAGTAAATTGTGTGCAGTCCTTCAGATAGTGCTAGTACAGAAACTTAAAGCGTAAAAGAAGCATACTATTTGCGCAAGGAAACAAGAAGAAAATGACTAACCACTCGTGAAGCCACTAGTGGCCTGCGTCTTGCTGTCAAAATTCGAATCAGTCAGCTCTATGGGAGCACCATCAACTCCGCCAATAGACCCCATGCACACATTACAAATGAGAAAAACAAAGAGCACAGAGCTCAAAATACGACATGATGCGAGTGACATTCTATCAATCTAAAGAAACCCAAAAATATGTTATAAAATTAAAAAAAAGTGTATACTTATCAAAAGGGTAAGATATTTTCGCTAATTGAAAAATACGTAGAGTAGTAGGTTGACCGCCGCTTCCTACAAGCCGAGAAAGCCTTACATTAAGAAGTGTGGTTTTGTCTCAACGTTCTAACAACGGTGGAGAACAAAATTATTCACTGAACATTACAACAAGAGTAGACGCATACTAAATGAGAAAGGTAAAAGCAAAAATGTCACACGGATCGAACAAATATGAAATACGTTGCGTTGAGAAAACGTTACAGCTTGAGAAAACGGTACAGCTTGATAATTCGGTGAACGTGAAAGAGCACGCGGTAAATAATCAATCCGCAGCACTTGATATTTCTGTATAAAATGACCGAGAAGCACACAGGAGTAGTGGGTATCGTCGCAAGAGACACATGCCCCTTTTCTCCCTATTCTTCCTGACTCGTGACACGTCCGTACGCGAACGTTTCCTTTGTCAACCCTCATTCGATAGCTGCTGTTGCAAAGGTTTCATACATGAGATATTACATTTGCAAGAAGAATGTAATGGAAAAAGAAATGTACTACATTAATTCACAATAATTCCACCCGTTGTTTCTACTAGAGCATAGCACCATTTATTTTTTTATTACTATATTGAAAGATTTTCCCCTTTGTAAGTGGATTCTATGTTGCTATGAAATTGAGGAGGCAAGACTTTTTAGATCTAAATGTGGATTTGTGTGTGCAATTTTCCTTGACATAAATAAAATGTGATAGTCTGATTGCTTATGAATGTATTATGTTCCTGTTAGTATTTTATGTTACTAAAAAAATTATCTCTATTCGAAGTAAATAAGTTGTACCCACCTCGATATAAACGTGGCTTTATTCGCGTTTGAAATGCCAGATATTTAGTCACGTTTCGCCAATCGATGCTCCTCAATGTCGGTTACTTATTTTAGCAAATTTTTACTCCGTAGGGAAAAGTACTCGAATTGCAATTGCCTCGTTAGAAGGAAACTTACTCTATGCTTCTTCTTATTAAGAGAAGAATTGTACGTTTAGAAAATAGAATAGACAAAAATCAAATTCATCCTGTTATTCTAACTATCATCTACGCGCTATGAAATGAACTTAAAAGTATAACTTAACTTATGCATTCTTACATCCTAGTCTAATCTAACCGATTTGGGCGGAACGCTAAATTAAATGTGTGGGTGATGTAGGTGTTGAAAAATGGATTGATGGAATGTATGCTTGCTAAGTTAATGCTGCTAAGCGACGCGGGGGCAAAATGTTACGCTACGATAAAATAGGTTATTCAAAGTCAACTTTTACATGAAATGCGATTAGGAAAAATGAGCATCGATAAAAATGTTATAAAGAAAAGTATGCAATTTGTACCCTAATTGTGAACGTGGTGTTTTCTGTGAGTTGCTCTAACGAGAATTAGTCACGCTCTGCCAGTCGTATACTAAAGACTTCGGCTGAAATAATTCTTTTATGCAGTAGGATATTAAATAGGTTGATTCTCCTAATGTTGTAAGGAGGGTATTTTTCTAATTCATACAATGAAACATAAACTTATTCTACGCTAATAATTGCTGTTTGCGGAACTAAGTAAGAGAATAGAAAAATAAATCATTCACTCCTTCATGCATCTACTTACAGCAAAAAGAACTTAAAAGAATATATATCTACCCCTAGTTAATACTACTACTCCTTCTCCTCCTCAACGGTGTAGAAACAAGTGCATCTTAGTTGCGGGAAACATCGGGTAAATTGTCCCATTATTTCGATTGCTCGATCGATATTGCGACTCAATGTTGTTACATCGCTTTATATGCACTGGGATACCCTTTGGGGAAAAACAGGGGAACTGCAGATTGTTGACTTAATTAATGTAAGAAAAATAACTACGTAGTAAAAAGGTCATTTTAATAACAATAAAATAATTATAACAATATAAAGCATTAATTAAAATAATTAAGAATACGTAGTTCACTCTGTCGTGATACCACTGTTGCACTAATTGCCACCATTGTTACACTTGAAATATGTAGCAGTTTGAGAGTGCAACAGAAACTTGGGATGACAATCAATGTGAGAATTAACGAAAATAATAGTACAAGAATATGAAAAAAACCAAGCATCACAAAATTGCCATTGCGAAAATATGATTGAAAGTAATGCAATTACAAAGAGAATTCAGTTTCTTATATTTGAACTTGCTTTTCATTTAAGATTTTTTACTATATACCCATTTTAAATAAAAATGTATTTGCAATTATAGGTATTTTTTTCGATACTATTTGGCTCAAATAAATTTTTTAGATCTTATCCAATCCCAAAACGAATTATAATCACAGATATTTTGAGATTCTTCATATTCATAATTGCAGAATCAGCAGCCAGGGTATGGTTAAAGAGACAGAAGAAAGTGTTTTGCTTACATATTTTAGACAATTGCAAACTACCCTGGATTAACCTCATCTCAATAAATAGTTATCTTCGGGTAAGCATTCAGAATGGAAACTCACAAATGCATTCTTCCAGTATAATAATTTCTTGATGATACCTTTTTTACATCAGATTACTATTACATTAACCACAGCCACATGAAACTGGCAAAATAGAAACTTTTTTGTTTATATGCCTAAAATAAACTTTTGATCAGCCTTGGAATTACTCTAGGCACAACATAATCCGTTTTTACAACTTGTGTGGCAGACATATAACTCTGTTTTTTCTTGCGGTATTATTTTCTCTCAGAAAAGGCTATGCAGCTAGAGTAATGTTGGTTATCTACTTCGTAGTTTGAAGAGCAGAAGCAATAGATGAAAAATATAGGTGAAGGAGCCATTCCGCACACAAACTCCCTTCCTCCACAGCTTTGCACAACTGCAGTTACCTAATACACAAAAGGGAAGTACAAAAAGTGTGTACATGTAGTTATTTGGGAATTGATGCCCATTGCAGATAAAAACTGCAAAGAAATTTCAATTAGAGAAATTCAAAAAATTAAGGAGATAGTAAGAATACATGCAAGCATAAAAGTATTTCAAAGTTCTTATCAGTACTAGCTTCGTTGTGCTAAACGTTTCCGCAAGTAAATACACTGCTGCCGTCCCGGTAGATAGATCACATTTTGTTGCACTCAAGAGCACACATATATGTATATACGCTGAAATTTTTTTATATGAAAAAATCAATTATGTGGACAAGCACCCCCCCCTAGCCAATTTTCTTGCTCACACAGTGAGTATGTATAACCTATGACGAAATAATCGCACATAGCGCAAGCATAATTATCTGTACATTGTCTATAGCCTGTCGTACTAAGTGTCGAGAAGTGGTTCATTTCTTGCCTAGTGAGTTTGTCTAATTATAGAAGCGAGTAGAAAGAATTTTATGCAAGTTTAAGGGCAGTGGCTACATGTGATTTAAATGGACACAGAGTTTCTTTTTCTGACACAGAAAATATCAAGAATACGCAAAATGGGTATATATGATGTTGTCTAGCTGATTTCACTTAATTTAAAAGGCTTTCTGCTTGTAATGAAAAAGAAAGATTATTCTGAAATGGGTTAATGTCATTTTAGCCACTTGAATTGAATTTATTTTTGAATAAGCAAGATGCATGTATGATGCAATCTAGAGTGTAACAGTTATAAAATTGCGAACACTAATTTTAAATAATAGGGAGTATATTCTCTTTAGCGTAGATCAAGATTAGAGTAAATTGGTAGCCCGTATCATTTTTATATTCATGAAGTACCCAAAGTTAAGTGTGAAGCAACTTAAGATGTATTTGAGTGCGCGCGAATACAACAGATACCCGATTGGCAACAAACAATTGACCGGACGAAAGAGGGAAGGGGGAAATGACGGGAGGGTGAAAGAATTATGAATTAACTTTACTTTTTCTTTACTTTTTTTTATAGTTGTGGATAATTCTTTTAGAAGAAGCATGGAGGTTTTTTCTAATTCTTTGCATTTTAGAGGTAGGCGTTAGTGATGTATGACTCTTAGTAGTGACTAACTAAGTTTGACTTTCCTATAAAAGGAACCTTTTATTAGAATTAAGTTCTGTTGCACCTGAAATCTCCTACTACGCCGCAATTCAACCTCAATTGTAACCCAGTTATCCATCAATGAAAATATCACTTCTTACAAGTTGACTCGCAAAATTAAAAAATTCATTTTCGTTTTAACAGCTCATAATAATTAACAATCAAGGAATAATACTTGACTTTACTCTTTACCTAAACAATGATTACAAACATATGTATTGTCCCTTACTATGTTTGTCATTCATATATACTCAGCGACAACCGAAAGCAGGATAACTCCTCTGATTACGATATTCATCGACGGAGAGAAACAAAAATTAAAGCAAAGCCTACCCTCACATTGAATAGAAAACTTATAACATAAGTGAGCAATTTATTTTTTCGCCTTGCAGAGATATGCCTAATACTCAGTACCTGCAAAACCTCTGAGGACGCACTTCACACTGAATCTTCTACGTACCTGCCGTGACTGCTATCACCTTAAGAGTAGTTTTTGTTCGTGAAATCCACCAGGAAGTAACATAAAACCTAAAACGGTGCTGTTGCTCGAGCGGCAGATCCTCTCTGTATAAAAGCACAGTAGGAATTTCTCGCTTTGATTATTATCGAATAGCCAAAGTTTTTGTTTTGATTGTTGCGCAACTTATATGTTCTTTTCTAAGAATAGCATTTTCATTTCTATAGTTTCGTTTTTAATCGAAGGAGTGTGCATGCGCTTAATTCCCTCTTTAAAACTTGTTTCCTGATTTTTGCTCCTCCACGATGACTGCCTATTTCTGTGGCAAATTCAGCATATCCTTGTGCTTGGCATTTTCACTCATCTATATTTTTCACAATGTATGTACATATTTCTAATGGTAGAATTTATAGATATCTTTTTGGGGGAATTACATGATGAACGAAATGTAGCTTGCAGTTGCTTTTATTTCAGCAGTGAAATACTTCGTACATCCATGGCTTTGTTAATTTGGTGTATGAAAAGTTCTGAATGAGGCATGAAAACGGTCTATTTTATTACTTACCAGAGTGGAAGTGTCTTTAGATTGTGCAAACAATTACCTCCATTTCTTAGCGTATTATCGGTGTTGTCATTTTTAATAGTATAGTTAGTTTTTTGGTTTTGTTCTTTTCCAAAAATATAAAACTTAAAGTCATGTAGTTTAGATGAATACATTTTCTTTCTGCTTGACCGAATCGACGTTATGCGTGCGGGTGTGGTACTTTTTTATTCCTTTCATGATCTCATGTATAGCAGTTTATATTGGGTTATATTATCATTTTCTATATACTCTCGACATGCAAACATCACAAACTCGGGCGGTAGCGGGTCTAGTAATGGTGCTGATTCCTCTCGTTTTTCAAATTTCAATTTGAGATTATCAGCATTGGTGTGAGCTATGAGAGAATTGAACACCGGGTACTTTTCAAAAAGTTCTTATTATAGAGAGACTCTCTCATTTGTTTCTTCTTAAGAATGCTGTCTTTCTTTACGAATCATGGAGTACTTTTTCTCCTTTGTTGCAGTTGCACATTTCTCAAGAGATATACTTCTCAGGATAAAATGTGTTTTTTTTGTAGTGTATGGATCCTAAAATGTCTATGCTTTATATAAATTGGTAGAAACATAGGGAGTTTTATTTTTTTTAAAGAAAACTTTTGAATGTACAGGTGATACTTTTTAATAGAAAAGATAGTATTCCTTCAAAAAACCTTTGCATCTTTATAAATTGATTTTTGCGTTACCTCAGGTCAGTGGCTATCACTATCAGAATCGCAAAGAACCCTATGGTAAGGCTGAAAAAGAGAATATATATATATTTGAAAGTGGGATAAGTAAAATCAACCTCTGTGTGGGAATTCTCTGTTTTTCCAACATTTTTATAAGATTTGTCAACACTACCTGCGAGATGTGTCTAACCCGTCATATCTCTCTTGCAACCTTTGAACTATGTGATAGCGGGAGAAACCTGAGTGTGAGCAGACATAGCATCTTTGATACTTATTCGGTGACGATCGACTTTTGCGGGGATATTATTTGGTGAAATAATCTGCATATATACTCTTCCTCTTATACCATTGAAGGAATTCTCCACCCAAATGAAATCTCTCAAACGGGTGATGCGTTTTGTTATTTTTGTGTGAATGGCCACACGAGGATAATCTCTCTACTAAGCTCATAAAAGTTTCAATAATTACAGAAAAAGTCTATTGATGAAAGAATGCAGACTATTGAGTTGATTGTTTTTTTTTTATAGAAATTCTTATTTATTTTAAAATCCATCTCTTTTTATCGCCTCTCTTTGAGAAGAAAATTTTTTTGTTTTCCAAGACCTGTTTTTCTTGTTGGCTGGAATGGATAGAGACTGAGCAGTCGCCTTTTAAAATAGGATATTATTTTCTGTCAAAATTGTAGAGAAAATTTCTTATTTTGCATGCTGAAATCTTTGCTTTCATGCAGCATTGGAAGGCGATGCCTCCTCTATCACGTTGCCTTCTTTCACTCCACAGTGTTATCTATTGGTTTGATTATAGGAGTATACTCTATCTTTGCCTTTTTTCTTTTCTTTTTTTTTTGCAAGAAATGAAGTTTTTACTTGCTTTCAATTCGCTTGTATACCCATTTAAATGTGAGGTTATAAAATCCACTGGAAAAATGAGAAAAAAATTTCATGCGATGAATTAAAAGAGAAATGCGATGCGAGTGGTGAAGATTGAAAGAGTGATGAATATTAAGAGAGGAGATATTAGAAAGAAAATGTTTCAAAAGTTTTTGTACAATTTGCTTAAAGCTTGGAAAGTACAATTGATAAGAAGAAATAAATTTCATCATAGGGGTTATACCAAAAAAATTAATCCCGAAGAAAATATATTTATCATTCATTTGAGAATTTAATATTTTTACTATTTCTTTGTGAATCTGAGCAGAAATCTTTGGTGAATATTTTTTTAAAGTTACTCTAATTCATGAAAATACATTGCAGCCATTTTATGTAGAATGTTTGATAGTATAGGAATGAGAAATAGAGAGGATTTGTTTCCTCTTTTATTATCCCGAATTTTTTGTAGGAAATATCTACATAATTTTCATTATTTTTTTTTTAGAGTGAAGCCCCTTCGTCAAATCTCACCCAATATGGTTTATCTGAAGGTTCGAAAGTGTATGGGAAAAATTTGAGGATTCTGAAAAACCATAGAAATGAAACAAAGAAAGAGTTGCATGGATTTCATGATGAAAAAAACGATAAAAATGGCAAAATTTGAATCCGAAATGCATCTTGAGAATTACTAGAGAACCAAAGCAAGCCGATTCTGAAAATTTTCTTATCTTTAATCCACTTTTCATGAAAGAGAAGTATCCAAAGGGAAAGAATCTTCTAAAAGAGATATAAACGTAGAGAAATTGAAAAAAATTGATTTAGAAGGCTGTCTTTGCTATGTATAAAATAACTTGAAGGAGAAGATTGTATGGACAGAAGAAGAAAAGAGGATAATAATGAAACGAAAGGATAAAATTATAATGAAAGCTGAGAAATCGACAAAATGATGAAAACACGATAAAAGCAAAATGTAAAGAGGCAAGAGAAATGAAAAATCGAGGAGGATTTGCCTCTTCCTTCTATGTAGAATGCGTGCATCCCATGTGTATGAGTGTAACCGAAAATCCTATCTATTATGTGATTTATTTGTACTCAGATGCACTAAAACTCTCTCTTCAGAAAATCTATGATCGATGTATGGAAGTAAGCTTTTTCCTTCAATGTGTGTGATAGAAGTTTGTATAACTGCCACTGGATATCTCTTCGTTAAAGAGATCTCTAGTTGATACCTAAGGATATTTTGATTTTTTTCTCCTATGGAATCATCCTTTTTTCCACTTTCTCTCTTGGACTTTCTCCACTCTCTTCTAATTTTCTATTCTTCTCTTGTCTCTTCCTCTTCCTCTCCCCCCCCTTCTTTCCTTCCTCTCCCCCCCCTTCTTTCCTTCCTCTCCCCCCCCCTTTCTTTCCCTCCTCTCCCCCCACTTCTTTCCTTCCTCTTCTTCCTCCTCTCCTTCATTTTCTTTTCATTCAAAAGTATAGCATCAAACTTCTGTGATGTGTGTGCAAAAAAATATGTAAAATAGAATTACACTCCAATGTATATTTTTATGCGTGGCACAGTGTACGTACACCTCCAGGAAATAAATCTTTTTCTTATTAATTTACAGGGACAAACCACTCTTTATTTTTCTTCGGATGAAACTTTTTTCTCTCGAGAAGTTTGCCCTGTAAATGCACCACTGGCCAAAATGCTCAATGAGGCGGTAAAATTTCTTCAATGTTGAAAGAAGGACAGCCATGTTTTCTATACTCTGTGTGCATGCATTTTATTTGAGTTTATTACTCTTTCTTCTTGTTTTTGAAAGTTTATATGTTGTATATATATAGTATTTCACTTTCATGTGTTTTCTTTTGAAAAAAATAATGCATTCAATGGGAAATCCCATAAAAAGAGGCTCATTTCCTTTTTTTTATATAAAACTATCTCTAAATATAAAAGCAAATAAAGAAATGACTCTTAAATATACTACTAAAATACTACGAATATGATAAAATGCGATATAACTAATTAAAAAAATTCTATATATAAAGAAATTACGATTTCAAAAAGAATATAAATTTAACAAAAGTAATTTTATAAGTATACATATTTACACGACGAAATTCCTGTGAAGAAAGATATTAAATATCGTTTTTAATTAAAATTTGGATGCTATTTTAGGCCTTTGAATTATTTCAAAAATTAAGAGGCACCAGTAAAGAGCGCCGCTATGAGCCACGCATTTTGGAGGGAATTTTCTTAGATTTTTATGCGCTTATAAACTCCAACCCACAAACTTCCATGGAGGTATAAAGACAAGTTGATGTAGTTGATGATTATCTGCTTGTATTCACATAGATTTGTTTAGATTTTCTTAACTTTCTCTTAATATTTTTTAATTATTTAATTTCTTTATATTTTTTAATACTTTAATTTCTTTATATTTTTTAATACTTTAATTTCTTTATATTTTTTAATAATTTAATTTCTTTATATTTTTATAATCTGTAATTTTTAATCTTCAAGTTTCAAAACGTGTTGAAAAGAGAATGTTTATGATGGAGATGTTTTTCACAGGAAAAGGATAGAAAAAATCTACAGCAAACTTCCGTAACCACTTTTAAGCAATTTATTCAACATGTAAGCTATTTATTCCTTCTCTTTTTCTTTTTCTTTTTTAACCTTTACGTTGATTATATCTCTTTTGTTTGTATTTCTGAATTTAAAAAAAAGAAGAAGAAAGATAGAAATTGTGATGAGGGGAGTAAGGAATGGAGAGGAGAAAAAATGCATTGAGAGTGGTTCCCATTAAGAGAAATTGAAGACTGATCAAGAGAGAGAACTAAACAGAGAGAACAAATTTTCTTGATGCATTTATGGAAAACTGTGAAACCCACAAACTCTTTGAAAAAATTTATCTTCTTGATGTTTCTGTTTGGATGTATAGTGTGGCAGTTATCTAATGGATGAAATTCAAGTGATTGATTTCTTGTTGGTGAGACAAAGGGCTTAGCATGCTTTGAAAATGTGTTTGAGTAGAGAATATTATCTTTTGCTTATACTATTATATATTTATATACATTATAGCAGTGTATAGGAGAAATAAAACAGGATATGGAGCAGAAGTATGTTAATGAAACATTCATATGGAAAAGAAAAGGAATTATAATATGAAAATAGAAGGAAAGAGGAAAAAAAAATCCAATTTTAAGAATTTTTTTTAATTTTTGAAAGATGAATGTCTATTTCTAGCTCAAAACAACAAAAAGTTTAGACATATTTTCTCTCCCTTTTCAACAAAAATAAAAGAGAGATGTTTGTGTTGTTTATAGGGTATGAAAGAAAGAGAGAAATGCATCATGGAATTTTATTTTTATTTTTCTCAGGAAGAAATTGTCAAAAATCCAGAATTGAAAGGATTATCTTCTTCTATTTTACTTCGTCCAACCGCTAGCTTTACTGTGAGAATAAAAACAGGATGAAGCGAGTCCATGCTAGGGGGGAAGGAAGAGAGGATGAGAGGAAGAGAGGAAGAAATTTAAAGAGAGGAGAAGAACGGTCGAGAGAGGAACAAAAAGTCCGACAGAGGCCGATGGAAAATAGAAGATAAATAAGAAAATAATACAACAAAAGATCAGAAAAAGAAAAACACAAAGAGTAGAAAATTTGATAAAAACAAACTCTTCTGCTTCTATCCATTCCTAAATGGTGTGTGAATTTTTTAAAAATTTATAAAATAGCAAAACTTCCTTCTTTAGAAGATATACTTTACGTTTTAAAATCAAAATTCTCTTTTTTTAAACCTATTGGAATTACTCTTATGTATTTCTGGAAAACATATGATATATTTTCTTCCTCCTCATGCCCTTCCCAAACCCCAATTTTTTCAAGGATTCTCTCTCTCAAGTTTCAAATATATTTTATTATTTTCATTTTGTAGTGTGTTTCAAAAAAATTTGGTATGCACACCTTTCTCACGGATATATTAGCACAATATTATAATCGTTTATTTCAAACGGTGCTTCCTATGGGAGGGTTAGAAGCTGTTTCTTCTTTTCCTTGTCCAAGCGTAGAGGTAAATTTCCCCCTGTAAAAGTTTTAAAAAAAATTTTATATTGAAAAACAAAGGCAAGGAAGAGATCTGCATGAGAAAATAGTATGAAATACAATGAGAGAGTCACGGAGGGGTGTATGAAACTGTGAAAACTTCTTTTTTGTTGAGAAAGAGAGCGTTGTAACTTGCAATGGATTTTTACAGAGGAGAAACTGTTTTTATAAAATTAACAAGAGTTTTTTACAATCTCTAATTTGAGAAATGACAACGAGAATGGAAAGTGTAGGAAGTTTTTTCAAGAGAATTCCTTACAGGCGTGCTCTGTATTATCCCACCTCTTTCGTATTGGAAGTTTGACTTTTTATAGAGTTTTATGAGCTATTTCTGGATTCAAATAAATCATCAAAGATAGGCCTAGTGATCTTCGGTTTCATTTTTATTTTGTTGCTAGATTTGGAGGACTTCAGAAATAGGAATAGTCTTGAGAGAAATAAGTACGATTATGTGAAAGAATAAATAGTATACACGATTCAACGGAAATAGTAGGATTTTTTTTTTTTATAGGAAAAAGAATATTTCTCAGAGGAAGCTTCTATTCCACCGAATGCCCCTCTAAGAGTAAGAAGATATGTGAAGTAACTTGAGAGAAAAAAGAAGCATTTGATAGCTTATTTTGAGTGTATACGTTTTTGTTATCAAAGAGAAGCTTCTAAAATATATAAAACTTTTGCACAGACATTTTTGCTAGCCAGTATAACCATGACGAAAATTGCAGCAAGAATCGATATCCGTTGACTCTTACTCTTTCCAATTCTTTGTAATTTATATCAATAACTCTTTTGTTTCTTATTTTACTCTCGAATTTAAAGACTAACACTATTTTTTCTACCATTCTTTTTGGTGGAAAATAATGAAAGGATCTCTCTCTTTATTTTTTGTTTCTAGAGACTTCAAGCGGGGAGCAATATTTCTCATGAAGACAAAGCATTGAAGTTTCAAATTGTTTTATGGTATAAAGTGCTGTTTGCATTTCTTTTAAAAAAAAATAGTGTATGCCTTTGCTAGCTGAGATATGTGACAAACACTATAAAAAGAAAATTTAAAGGAAATGAAAACGTAGGAGAGCCCACGCCTAAGTAATGAATGTATTGGCAGTGCAGAAAACTATAAGAATCCATCCATCACCCTCTCACTCTAGGATGAGGAGAAATACATTCATCGGAGAGAAGAAATGATGAACAAGGGAGAAGATGAAGAAGCTTTTCTCTGTAATACTATACTAAACGCAGTGTTTTTTGATCATACCCCTCTGAATCGTTTTTCCTTCACAGAATCTCTCTTTTCATTATTGACATTGCTTCTTTTGGTTTTAATGTCTTGTGAGTGCACTCCTATGAAAATTGCTATCTCTCAGATTTTTTATTATGTAGGTTGTCCGTGGTTCTGGTTGGAATTATTTTCCTGTTTATGCGTACAATACTCAAGATTCCTATGGTATATTCATGAGAGATACGTGTGTTGCAATTTTGATTTGATTTTGTGTTTGTTTTAAGTTTCATGGGTTTGCCTTTTTTAACGTCCTACCTCCATTTTTTTTCGTATCGTTTTCATCCCCCTCATACATTTTCTCATATGGTATGTCTTCAGATAAATGATCCACTTTTGCACACCAAATTATCCGGAGTAAATAAGTAATGGAAGAGAGTGCAGTGTGCAGGCGCGTATGACTGCTTCTGAAGTACCAAAGAAATTCTTTTTATTCCTATTAAATTTTTCTATATTTCCTCTTTGGATGGATGACTCTGTAGAGACGTCATACCGTTTTTTATATACGAAATGCTTATCCATATGATATGTAAAAGTTTTGAAACACTGTTTTTTCAAACGCCTGGCTGTTCTGCCTTCCTCTCACAAAGATTCCACAGTAACACTCTTCTATTTTAGTAAAAGAAATATAAAAGCAAAGACACCTACTATAATAAATTTAATAAGTGGGCACACAAATAAAAAGAGGCGAATCGCGCAATACGCTTTTGTCCTCCGCATCCTTCTTGAAATGATTAAATTTTTCATAATTGAGTTTGGCGGGAACGTAATCAGTAGTGTTTATACGAATGAAACACTGCAAAAATTCGTTTATGGGAAGATTAAATTTTAAAATAGGCATGAAAATAATAGATGACGGCATCACATTGCACACGGGACACCACTGTAGAAAGGAGGGTGTTTCTACCGCGTATTTCTCTGCCTGTGTCCGGATTGCTACATGGTGCTTCTTTTTCAAACCTACACCGCAACTACATAAAAAGACCGTGCTGGTGAAGTAAAATAACGAATAAGCACAGCCCAACTGTGGGGAATGATTTTGAATGTTATGAAATAAATTTGCCTCTTGTGCATTGCCTAACAAATTTTTTAAACGTGAGGATCATTGATGAATCATCCATCGGAATACTGTTTAAAGAACATCAAAATCATCTTCGTGTACGTTAATAAGAGAGGCTGTCCTGGTCATGAGATGGTAATTGTGCAGTTTGTATTCTCTTCGCTTTCATGAATGGAGGAAATTTGATGTTTGCACCCTCGCCCACTTGAATAAGAGCAATATTCCCATAGCTATTAGCATAAAGATCAGGCTGCATTTACTCACGTTTCATGTCAAGAAAAGCGGTATGCGTTTTTTTTCTAACAAATGAAAGAATGCAAGGGGTAAGACTATATGGGTGTGTGCTAGAAAGGAAAAGTCATCAAAACATTTCAGCATAACGCATGGTAGTTCATACAAAGGGATTGCAGTCCATCTAACGCTACTCGAAGGTTTTGCTTTGAATTTTCATAAAAAATGTCACACCAGTACCGTATTATCTTACAAGCGCGTGAAGCACTTCATTCACAGAGAAAAAGAGGCAAGCACCTCTAATTGTGTACATTGCAAGTTTTTCAAAATTTATTGCTTATCACTAAAAGCACAAAAGATTGCGGTTTACAAATCTGCATCCTCCATTTTAATAGGAATGCCAGCAGTTTCATTACATTACTCAACACTCCTACGTTTGCAATTCTATTCTATATACAACGCTTCAATAAGGGATAGTCGATGAAATTGTGGAGGAAATGCTTTGGGCATTACGAGAGAATTTCTACGGGAAATATTGAATCCCTTGCAGCGCAGCAGTCCATTCTTGTACTGCAATTTTACTTTGAGGTTGGAATTCGCATGTGTATCAATTTTTTTGCTATTTATTGTTTTTATAAATAACAAAATAATCACCAATAAAAAGGAGCATTTAAATCAAAAAAGCTTTTGTAAAAACATGACGGATAAAAACAGCAATGGAAAAATTTGAATCACGTAAAATGGATTGACATGATTCAGGCCCAAATTTCAATTGGAAAAACTTTTAAAAGCTTGCTTGTTACCTCCTTTCTTATTGATATTGATAGAAAGAAATCGAAAGGTTTAAATGCAACTGCACAAATAGGATGACAGGATTACTGGCAGTTCGTATTATGTAGGAAACAAGCAAAAGAGGAGCAACGTACACATTCCACTTGTTCACCATCGTAAAATTTTTGCCTCAAGTTACATTCCATAGTCTAACCCATCGTTATTTGTAGTACGTAAGGGGTGACATCCGGGTAAAGTAGAATGACAAGCATTTCTCTATGGTAGTTTGGATACTTTTGAACAGAGTCACAGAAAAACAAAGAGCTACAAAAGATGTGGTAGAATTGACGAAAATAACAGGAGGCATACAACAGAAGCAATCCTTGACGTTCCAAAGATTGAAAAGAAATAGACCATAGAGACATGCCACACGATACACATTGTAAGAGACAGGCAGACTAATAAATGGAATTAATATCAATTAAAAGACACAAAAAAGCAGAAATGAGCGGAAGACAAGGTTCAACACAAAATGAATAATAATGACAGCAAAATCCTTACTACCATTTTTTTGACGCAAGAATACGCCTCTCTCGACAAGAAAAAGCACAAAAATTTTAGATGCGAATGCTGATCAAAATAAAAACGCATCTTTCAATGCGCATGGCAATAGAAAAAGAAACACCTATAGCTTAGAAATAATAAATAAGAAATAGCGTAAAGAGAGTATGCCTGCTGCCGCATCCATACATATTGCCCCATAACTTTTAAGCAGCTACAATGAGATAAGGACAGGTGAAGCGATTTCCAATTTTTCTAAAACTAAAGCAGTGTTGTCTGATGGCTTCTTAAAATTATTCTAAGCATCGTCCCGCCCCCTTAACTCCAAAAAAGAGCAATCAACTATTCTAAGAAAACACAAGACACACCAAGGGTGTCTAGCCGCCAGTATGCTGTTTTATATCCATTTCTAGAACTGCCTTATCCATTTTTATTTAATTGTGTGCGTCATGACTGGCTTCTTACCATGCATCATCATCACGTAAGCCACCATTCATATCACTTTCAAAACCACGAGTTCTATCTAATGGGACTTTTAATCCACCACCACGCGAATCACGCCAATTGGAATTTCCACCCGAATTAGAATATTGTGCATTGCCTGAATGACCTACAGGAACACCCTTCTCTCGATTATTACGGCCTTGATTATAAGAGACATACTCACCGCCTCGAATATCACGCGAGGCATTGCGGCCATTCCGAGAAGCATCCCCTGAGCCATGGCCTCGATTTCCTCTTCCAGAGGACATACGGCCAGCAGAAGTGGTATCCATGACCATGGAATGAAACCAACTGGGAATTTCTTGACTGGATTCTTCCAATATACTCAATAAATCTCGTAAAACGGGCCAATTGGCTTCATTAACAAACGACGTGGCCAATCCTTTATTCCCAGCGCGTCCTGTCCGGCCTATACGATGTACATAATCATCAATATTGTTGGGTACGTCAAAATTGACTACATGGGTAATATTTGGAATATCTAAGCCACGTGCAGCCACATCCGTAGCGACCAACACGGGCCAAGTTCCATCTTTAAAAAGTCGCAAAGCTTCCTCACGCTCTGCTTGTGATCGATCTCCATGAATGGATACTGCATGAACATCCTCTGAAACCAGAGATCCTTCGATTTGGTCCGCTTTTCGTTTGGTCTCAACAAACACCAAAATCAAGCCAGGATCGGATTCACGTAGAATTTTGAGGAGATACACTAATTTTTGCTGATCCGAGGCGTACTGCAGTCGTTGACGGATAAAACTGTTAGTCGAACCGACACGTCCAACCGAAAGGAAAACATAATTGCGCAAAAATTCTCTTGCCAATTGCTGAATTTCTCGAGGGAACGTCGCACTAAACATAACCGTTTGACGACCCCCCTGACCATTGGCCTGTCCTTGATTCGCTGGCATATCGCTTTCCAAAACAATTTCACGCATTTGAGGAAGAAATCCCATATCGAGCATACGATCCGCCTCATCCAATACCAAATGGCGAACGCAAGCCAATCGCACCTTATTGCGATCCATTAAATCCTTCAGTCGGCCAGGTGTTGCAACGCAAATATCACATCCCTTTTCGAGATCATAAATTTGCGCTCGTACATCACTTCCACCATAAACAACAACCGTACGAATGCCAGTTCCAAACGCAAATTTTCGCGCTTCTTGATAAATTTGTACAGCCAATTCACGAGTAGGAGATACAACCAAACACACTGGCGTAGCAGGTTCTTTACGGCCCATAAGGGCATGCTCGGGTTGATACATAGGAGGACCCGCTTGCAATAGACAAGATATGACTGGAAACAAAAAGGCAGCGGTTTTACCTGAACCTGTTTGTGCACAGGCCATCAAATCTCTTCCATTCATTATGGCGGGAATGGCATGCTTCTGAACGGGGGTAGGCCGCGAGTACTTCACACGTTTCACATTTTGCATTAGAAGAGGGTGGACATTTTCGGTCGATTGGAAATTATCCACCGGAAAAATCTTTTCTGCTCCAGCACCGGTCATTTCTACTGGAATATCATCGTAAGAATCAAAATTAATACCCATCTGAACCTTGGCAACGGATCCAAATATATCTCTCTCATTTTCAGGAAAATAGCGTCGACCATTGCGTACGTCCCATCCTGTTTTCGTCACACTCCGGCTATACAATGACCGTTGCTTCGCTTCCAAAGAAGCATTCATCCGACCCTGACCGGATTCTCCCTGGCCATAACCAGGAGAAGGGGAGTTAAAGGTGACATGCGACGGGGCATTTGCAGAATTCCACCCTTGCTGCTGAATACGCTGCTGTCCGTACATTTGCCTTCGGTTATCCGCCATAAAAGAAGATGAAAGATTAGAGGACTGTGGCCCATGCGATCCAATAAAAGGCCTTCCACCTTTTGGCTGAGAGAAAGTATGACCTTCGTCATTATCGCCATGTTGTCGAAATTGGGGCGGGCGATAGGGTAAAGAAGTTTTCCAGGGGGCAGAATTATCCGCTATATGGTTATCCACAGGCATAGAAGGCGGATGACGCTGGTCAGAACCATGCACTTGAGAATTAGATGAACGCGAATAGCGATTCCCTATGGCTGGGGAAGGATAATGGGGATATCGATTGCTAAGAGGTGGTTCTCTACCTTCAAAGCCACGATAACTAGGTTTAGAGCCATTAAACTCAGATACCTCGGTAGAATTGGATGCCGACAGCTGCTGTCTCATTCGACATGCAGGAGATACATACAATTTGCTGCGAGCAGGTGTGGCTAGCGGATTTGACTGATGAACAGGCGTCAAATCGTTAGATTCCAAATGCGCAGCTGAGTCAGTCATGTGGAAAAAGAGAGTAAACAGTCGTTAATCGGAATTGGATATCAGGAAAGTATAATGCCCTGTAAGCAATAGTGTATTCAAATTCAAGAAATTAAAACTAAATAAGGAAACGATTAAAAAGTTCATGTCAAATAAGCTCTATTAGATGTCCATACTATACGCAAAAATGCAGAATGGTTAAATTTAGCATGCCACCACAAAAAAAACTATTATTGCAGTGTAATCGATCGTACTTTGAATCAAAAAAGCATCATTACTAGAGTTTTTGCGCAGATTTTACCGTCTATAAAATTGAATTTTCTAACGGGAAAAATCAGCTCAGTAAAGCTTGAAAATAATTTTTAAGCTGCAAAATTTTAAAATAAATTGCTCAAGGGAGAGTACTACAAATCATTTTTAACTCATTAATGCGATCAGCACAAAAACTGGCCGATGTATTCATTGAAAATTATTTCAAGAGTGTAACACCTCAATTTCTTTAAAATTTCGAGAAGAAGCGCATACATTTGAAAAGAAATTACTCTAGAAAATGTCTACAAGGATCTCTTCATAATGCTAAAATATATGGTAGCAAATTATCAATAAAAAGATATCTTTCCGGAAAAAAAACACGCATGAATGAAACAGTACCTTTTCTACAAAAAAGATATCACTAAATGCATGCATGCAAGAAAATACCTAAAATTAAACAAAAAACAGATACCTTACAATGAAATTATCTTCTCAATTCACGTCTCAGCTAAGAAAAACAAAATGCTGAACAATATATCTCTTCAATCCTATAAAGCTCACCAGAAGATAAGTAAGAATAATGTTTCGCACTGATTTTCGTCGATGCAAATTTAGCCAGAAATTCACTGACTCTTAGCGTAGTAAGGGAACGGCAGCAACAAAGTTTCAAATATTATGAAACTGCAAAATTTTGTAGGAAAAGATAAAAATCCCTCAAGACAGAGATATATCAAAAGGGGAAGACACGCAGAAGCGTGACAACAAAAAAAAATTTAACGAAAAGCAACAAGAGAGAAGAAAGGGAAAAAGTTACTAAAACGATGAGAAGGTACAGCCTAGACAAGATAGAGAAGAAGAAAAGAAGAGAAAACAGAGAAAACAGAGAAAACAGAAAATAGAGAAAATAAAGAAAACAAACACAACAAACCGAAGGAAGAAAAATCCGACAAACCATATATGACTAAAAACGTGTTCTTTTTTAGAGGTAGATAGGGCTGGTTTGTTTTTTCAGAAACGAAAAGAAACAATTAAGATGAGCATCCGCCATCCTCCCAAGGGGAGGAAAGGCCAATTGACAAAGCAAAATCGTGTTGCGAATGAATGGTTGAGGGGTAGTGTTCTTTTGTCACTTTCTAGAGTTCTGCGGGCGAAAAGAGAAGTAGCGTTCTCCCTACAGCAGCGGCTGAACAGGAGTTTTCTCGCGAGAGCCATCCTTCCTGTATCATCGACAGGAGGAGGAATCCGAAGTCAATTTTTAGGCCATGCGTGGTTGCAGCATGCACCGATGATCTGCTTGCAGAAAAATATCGCGTATTTTATAATAAATATATATCTTGCATAGGATAAGCACGTTTCCTTCTCATTTTTGTTTAATGCCGTTTGAAATACGTTTCTTTTACATTACATTCAAAAGCATTTGTTATTTTCTTTAGTGATATTGGAATGAGTATTTGCTAATTTGAAGACTTTGAGCTAGAAAACTGCCGTGAGAGCCTGGAGTGATGTGATTTTTAATGAAACAAGTAATCGTAGCACAGAATAAAAGCATTCGCTATACAAATTGCCTCATTGCTTAAATTGCAATTGGCTCAGGAATGAACGAATTGCTGCTTTTAAGGCAAAATTCCAGAGAATATTTTAATTGATTAACGAAAACAAGTTGAGAAATTGCCTGACCTATTGGAAGAATTTTTACAGCATAAGCAATGAAAGAAAGGGTCGTAAAGATAGATAACTCGTCTAAGTTTTTTAATCTGCACTGATAAAGCTCACACGAGTTCAGCACGCAACGCATCTAATACAACTAAGTTACTTGGCATTAAAGACGAAAAGTTTCAATAGACAAACTGCAATTTCAATAATTAAAGCTTCACATTTGGTTTTGAAAATAATTTTTATAGAATGGTTAATACTTTAGGTAGTTGTAAAAACCACTCACTCTCTTGATCCAAATGTATTCAGAATAATAATTGCGTATTCATTGCAACATCAGTAAATAGACACCTCACGTCAACTTCGATACTTTATAAGTTATGCATCAAAAAACAATCCAAGAGGAAATGCTTAAACAATGCATAACAAGCAGTGGGTAAGAATATGCATATTCAAATACAACGAATGTAAAGTATTTTTCTGCATTGTAAAATCACTGCATTGACCAATACTGTGTAGTCTAGTATTTCTCATACTCCGATAAAGTCTATCAGCCGAGGTATGCCTCAATACCGCAGCTAAGAAATTATTCTTAATAAACTAGATGCAAATATTCGCCATATAGCAGGGAAAGTTGCTTTTTATGTGTGGGATGTACAACTGACTGCCGTATTTCTGGGTTGTTTAAACCATCCTCAGTTGCGGTGTGCTGGAGTGGATAGAATTATGTTACAAAAGTGACACATTTTTACCTAACTTCTTGAAAGCCGTCATCTTGGTTTGTGTATAATTTCTTTACTATATTAACCCAAAAATTCTATGCTAGAGACCATAGTATTTTTACCATTCAAAGCAAGTTTGTTAACTTTATGTTATGAAACATATTAACCCATACAATTGAGAGCAGCAGCTGAAAAAAAATCCATGTAACACATTTGTTGGTATCAAGCAGATAGCCATGACTTTATTTATGAATGAACATATTGAATTTTGACTATTGAATCTATCCGTCAAGCATATTTCCACGTATATTGTAGCCTCGAGTTATACATCATACACGTTTCAAGTCCTAGCAAACAAGCCTGCAATCAAAAATGAAGGAAAGCGGGCAGAGTTGTGGCGACTATAACAGCATTACTATATTCAGCTTATTATTTATCTTGTACGCGATTCTTGTTTACCCATGTATCCATTCCTTTGATGTATACAGCGGTAGCTTTCCTTGCATCTGCACGTATTGAGAATCGCAAAAGTGGATAAACTAAATTACGGAGCGTTTCTAGGGCTTCCATAACGTCTTGAAGAGGAAATATTGATGGTAAGATATACCGCGTACACTCTAAGTTCTTGAGAAAAATATATGTTAACTGTATATTAGCGAGTCTTCTTTGCCTTTAAAAAGATTAAGTTTCTAATCAATAAGTTTGCCACAACTTGGTCGCTAAATCCTAATTCAGCAATAAATTACAATCGCGGTTATATCTTAATGATGGAAGAAGCAGAGTGAAAAGCAATTAATGAAACCCAAAAAGGTTTCAAAATATTCTCTTCCTAAGCATTATCAACATATGTTAGTATAGTAGCGCTTGCCACACCTATTCCATGTTTTTCCAGAAGAATTTCTACGACAAAAATAAGCAGCAAGCTTTTGCGTTGGTATGCAATTTAGAAAAAAAATTTCATAATTCGTCCGCAAAGCTCAAGTAAAATAACAAAGCTCCATAAAATGAACGAGTCCTCACAATGATTCTTGTTAATGGGGTTAATAAATATGGAAATTTCTGTAATGAATGTAATATGATGCAAAGGTAGCAAAGCAGAAATTCCAAACCTGCTTCTTTGACAACAACTCAGTAGCTTCTCATAGATGATTTAAGCATTTTAGTCATTAAGAAGTATTAAGCTTGCGATGACAAAGTTAACAGAAAAAATTGCAACGATGCATTTCATGAATCAGTGAATATAATGCAAGATTGCTGAGATGTAAAATCATTTCAAATATAATTCCAGTGTATAACAATTTTTAAAACAACTAAAACGTCTCTCCGTGAGGTAACCACAAAATCAACAGCAAAATGAATGTTGCTACACAGTTAAACATTCTCATTGGGAAGAGAGAAGCAAATTTATACGAAATGCACAGGGAATAGTAAAAAAAGTTACTCATTCCGACACATCACGTTTTGATCGATCTTTTCGTGATTTCTTTTTCAATCTGTCCTCACTAAGAGATCGTTTTCTCTTCACTTTTGGATCAGTAAGTTCCTAAAAAACAAAGAAAATCCAGGATATGTAGGACATTTAAAAATATGAAGGTGACATGATGCAAAGCAACCAAAGGGATATATAAAAATTTAATAAGCAATTCTACTGTAGCACTAGGGAAGCTTGTAAACTTAAAAGTGAGTAAGAAAACAAGAAACAAGTAGATGCAATTAATACTAAATGATGATTTGATCAAAATGAGCACATTTACCAATTCTTTTGACAGATCCGTAATTTGAGTTAGAACGCAAGCACAAGTTTCCGCATCTTTCTTCTTAAACGTTTTAAGCGTAGCCGTTGATGATTTTTTCACTACTGAATGATCTTTCAATTGAGAAGAGTTCTGCGTTATAGATAAATGGTTTGTACTCTCAGAAGCTTCCGTAATCAATTTTTCTATGTTCTGTGCTCTTTTTTTCTTTGTCTTAAATTTTTTGGTACTTAAATCAAATGAAATATCTCCACACGACATTTCGTTACTTCTTGTTGAGGTAGCTTTCGAATGCTTGAATGTATGGGTAGAAGGTGCTTTTTCAAAAGCCGAAGGGCAATTGAATGAATGATTCTCTATATTTTCATAAGATGACGTGTTTTCTGAAGAATGGCCTCGGTGGCCTTCTGTCTCTACGTCAGCCTATGAATATGTAAAAAAAAATAACTGAGAGATAGCAAGAAACTACAACAGAAAAAATGAAGACAATAAGAATGAGGTGCTTTAAAATTGCTCATGTAACCTAATAGTACAAGAATAATGAATTTTCATAAATAAAAAAGCAAGACAAAGTATATTATTTGAACGCAGAAGCAGGATTAGACAAATAGGAAATCATTCCAACATTTTAAAAAAAATGACACCTGAGAAATTTCGGATGATCTTGAAGAACAATTAGAATTGTTTACAATGCTTATATTTGGCTCATTCTCATCAGTAGTGGAGTCCTCATCACTAGAGGAAACTTCCTGCATAAAGAAATATTTCTTAGAATGAATTTTTGTACAGAAAAAAATATTCTTCTGTTTATTTAGGCTCTATATAAAGAAATTCTGTCTCAAAAGTGCTACATTATTCATTGAAGTGTGATTAAAAAAATAAAATAGTGCCATTTTCATGCTTTAAAGATAACTTTACCCCGTTAACTTGAAGTTTCGCAGAAACCGAGTTATACATGTCATCCCACCAATTGGTCCATTGCATTGCCTCAGTACCACCAGAACTTGCACCAAGCTTTAAACAAAGAGAACCACACAAAGAGCAAAAATTCTTAATAGCATACTTTGAAAAAACATACTAGTAAACATTCTATAAGAAGAACAATCCCCCAAGACACTAAAAGAGAATAGCAGCAAGCGATGTTTCTTTTCAGAAAATTCGGGTCAATGAATATAAAGAGATTTAATTCTTGCATTTTCCATTTCAGAAAATGTTTGCAAGTAGAGTGAAGGTGGTGCAGTAATCATCCGTTAATTTACTCTTTATCTAATTTTGTCTCCGGTGTTGTAAACATACCCCGGCTCCCTGGCGGAATCGCCGGACAGTGACACATTGCTTTCGTCCACTTTCATCCTTTCCAAGACCATTTCCTCTGCACGTTCAACAAAACCAATAACAAAAAATCTTTTAGTGGCAATTTTAGCCTATTTCAGAAATTGTCTTCACAAGCTGCTTTCAGCATTCAATTGTCATCCAAGCACTGTGTCGAAAAAACGTACACATCAAAAAGTCCTACAGTGGTCCAGCATACCGTCAGCTCAGAAAAGGCGTGAGCGTAGCACCCTCAAGGCATAGAAGTATTTGGCATGAAAAAGTAAGCTAAAATTAGTACAAGTTGTGGCAGAAATAACTTGAGGCTCAAAACACTCAGGTTATTCCAACGCATATTCCCGTAAAAAAACGGCATTTTAATTGAGAAAAAACCATTAGCTCTGTAAAAAAATAATTAAAGTAGTAATAGACAAAAAGCGGACGTAAAGCAACGTACTCGGTCCATCCGAATTTCTTGAGTATATTTGATCCAAAATCGGAATGAAAGGGAGATGAGGAAGAAGACGGGGGCGCTCTTAAAAGGCGCTCGTAGTAGCGTTTCGACATTTAATTAAACAAACAATCGAGCTTCTTCCACCAAAACTATATAAAAGAGATGAACAGAAGAGTAGACAAATTAGATGATCTTGCGCGAGATATAAAACTTTGTAAGTCCAATGTTAGAACTAAGCGTATAATATCACCCTATTGCCTCATGTAAACAATATGACATGCATGGTTTCAATGAACATGGTCATTCAAGACCCAATGGGAGAACGAGATGTTTTTGCATATGCAGTAATCATGAATTGAATGTACTTGATCGAAAATAGCCCGTCTTTAGAATTATCACTCATTGCTTAGGCGCTGAGCGTATCGTTGCGCAATGAGAGTAAGCCAAAACGTTACTCACTTGTTGTGCGTAGGAGCAAACTAACGCATATTGGCAGTCTGAAATAGGCGATAAGTAGAATATAAAACTGAACAGTGAGAATATTAAGCCAAGTATTTGTAGTACTTTATTAGTTCAGAAAGGGAGAAAATTTTTAATTTGGTGGTAACTATACTCATGAAATTTTAGTGCTGAGATCAGCGCACTTGCGCAGCATGCAGTCATCCAACGAAATTCGTACATACTTTATTGCAAAAATGCAAAATAAAACATCCATTCCCACGCCAGTCTAAGTTTGTAATTATGTAGCAATGATCATTACTACATAATTACAAACAGAGTCCTAAGCGGAATTTTGTAGCAGTAGGCCATCATGCTTTAACCTTGAAGCTATTATTTTTCAATATCACATATTAAAGAGGGAAGTCCGTAAAGTAAGCTTCCCCCTTTTAGCAACAGGATGGACACCTTTTGCAAAAGAATAAAGGCGGAAATCAAATCTGAATATGACCTAGCATCGTCTTTAAAAAGATGCTCAATGAAATGGTACACATCAGGCTGAACGCTGATTAAGAATAGTTTCAATGGAGTGTTATTGAGATCATTTGGGTATAGAAAGCGCACAAATGCAGATATCTACTCAGAACTTTTTATTAAGACTATCTCAAAATACATATATAGAACCATTTTTGATTAGAAAGACTAAAAGTAGAAACTTTACAATAATTTGGTTTTTTAATGAGATCTTCCCCAGCACAATAGAATAATTTTTTCATTGCATGCTTGTTTAGGCTGTCTCAGCTGAATGTGGCGACGCTATCATAACCATATTTGTGTGCTTAGAATTAATTTACTTAGAATATCTGTCAGTTCCACTCTGCGTTTCCTTCGTTAAAAAGGTAAAGCTTATTTTGTTTTATCTTGAGTTATTCCAACCTAATTACGTTGTCTATATTGCCGCACTCATCAATAAGCATATGCAAAAATAGATAACGCAACTTCCCGTCTTTAAATCTTATTCATACTTCTTCCAAAATTCCTGTTTATCATTCCTAAATATTACAACTCGTGTTGATAATTTTGGTAGAAATACTATACAACAAAAAAATGAATCGTTTTTATACAGTCTGAAAACCTTATGAAAAACTATTAACTGAATAATTAAACAAATGAATTCAATAAAACTTCCCTAAACTGTAACTTTGAAGGAAAATATTAAACTGGTTCAATAAGTGATAGTCATGACCAGAGAAGATATAAGTAATCAAAAAGCTGCAAGGTCACACAAGAAAAGTAGCCAAGAGTTATAATAGAAAGTAAAATGCAAATGTCAGCATTGAATAAACTTGTTATAAACAGAAATGATATTGCAAAAACAAACTATCAAGACAAAATAGCAATATGAGCTTTTATTTTAACGCCGTCCTTGGTCAGTTACTCTGCTCAACCTTGCTAACAAGTAATAAGGTATAAGGTATGAAAGGTAAATAATGGTCTCTTCTTTTATTCTGTTAAGAGATAAGCATGAACATTGTGCTATATTCCATCATTTAGAATCTCCGCAGGTAAGAAATAAAATTATCCCCTATGCAAAATTTATATAACTATAGAAAGTGCGGGAAGCATGGTGAGTTTTCTTGTGCCATTTCAGCAAATTATATGGTAATGAAAACCTGGTCACATGTTTCCCTTACAGCAGTAAGGGCGAAAGAGATGAAAAAATTGCTAAAGATATAAGGAGAGGATAAGCAAGAATTATTAGAAGTAGCTACCAAATTAATAATTGCAGACTAGCCTTTTGAGGTAAACTCAAGTGAGCTAAAGTTTCGCGCAGTTACATGCTAGTTATTAGCAATGAGATATTGTTTCTTTTTCAAGGTTTCAATATATACAACCGCTTAGTTGGAATAGTAAAATGATAATATTAACTATTTGCAGATATAAGTAATCAGTAATACTTGGTTGTAATTATTCATTGCTTGGTTTAACTTGAAAATATGGAACCTGGTATCTTCGCGGAAATATATATTTCTCTCGAATGGAGAACGCTAGTTTTTAATATTCTTTTGAACCAACTGATGCAAAACAGTAAATATGACATTGCTAATCAGCTGTTTTAAAAATGTTTCAGTTCATTGCGTATGTCGAGAGAAATTTTAAAGTCATTTTTACTCTACTTCCTGAGTTTTGTATTTTGCGCAATTTACTTATATCGTGTGAGCGTGTATTTTCTGTGAGTTGCTCGAACTAGAATTAATCACGTTCTTCCAGTCGTGTATTAAAGACTTTGGTTGATATAGTTCTCTTATGCAGTAGGGCATTAAATAGATTAATTCTACTTAGTTGGTAAGGGAGGTATTTTCGTTAATTCGTATAATGAAACATAAACTTATTTTCTGCTAATAACTACTATTTGCGGAACTAAGTAAAGGAATAGGAAAAGTTATTCACTCCTTCATGCATCTACGTTACAATAAAAAGAAAGAAAAAAATAATAAAAACTAAAACTCTACGTTATTATTACTCTCTCATTCTCCTCCTCAAAGGTGTAAAAATAAGTCCGTCCTAGTTGCGGGAAGCATCGGGGAAATAGTCCCGTAATTTGGATTGCTCCGATATTGCGGCTCGATGATGCTACATCGCTGTATATGCACTGTGATACACTTGGGGGAGAAGTAGGGAAACAGCAGATTGTTGACTTAATTAGTTTAGAAAAAAATAGCTACGTAGTAAAAAGGTAATTTTGAGAAAGGAAGGTAGAATAATTATAATAGTAACTAATTAAAATTGGTGTCCCGCTCTGTCACGGTACCACTGTTACATATTGAATGGAAGCAGCAGCACTGTGTTTGTTCTACCGTGATATCGTCAGTACGCGTGATTTTTAAAGTATTTTATTTGAAGTTCTTCTAAACAGAGCAGTTTAACCGGGTAAAATGCCCAAAAGAAATGTTCTTGTATTTGTTCACGATATTTTTGTAGACGAACTCTACTTAGCTCTGGGTATTGTAAAAATTAGTATCATTATAGTACATATTCAAGACTAGGATAATATAATTATTCTTCTACTGTATATTAAAAAAGATGAAATAGCTCAATTTTTTAGCAACTGAAGAAAAAAGTAAGGAAATGCTTTAATTCATTAGTATGAATTTGGGCCGGAAGAAAACGCCTTTCTCTGCTTGTAACTTAATAAATAAATCTCTTTTTTGAAGCTCTCTTATCACTATATTTTTGCTAATCAAAACTGCATATACCATTCAATTGTACACATGCATGATATAACTTCAGGAAAAATTAAGCTAAACATAGCAATTCCTTGTATCGTCAAGGTATGAGGTGACAGAAAATATAAAAGTTTTCTTCGGCTCTGTTTTCGATTCTTTGCATTCTGCTAAGTACGCCAAATTGATAAATTATGAATTTTTGTCTGCTTTATTTGATTGCATATTGTTTATAAATTGAGCCACATTTCACTAATTTCCCATCAATGCTACGTTAGTGAGCAATCCACGCGTTCTGTGTGGATCTTGTGTTTATTTTTACGAAAAAGGCAGTAATGGAGATGTCAGCGACAGAAAATGTAGTAACTTTATCACTGTAAAAGGTAGACGTGTGCATTACTAGGTAGTGCGAGTGGCCTGCATTTTTCTGTTTAATCAGAACGTTAGGTGGGAGCATATGCTGTGAGTGTACAAGATTCAAACCATAGTATTATATCACAGTGATAAGAAACGATAGAAATCTGATTAGCGTGGATCTATCAAAAACAAATAAAACTATGATCTATGCTTGATGGAAGATATTGCGTGAAAATTCAGGTAAAAGAATTTGCCAAAAGGGGCATATAGAATAAAATGGTCCTCATTGGGTGTTATTGTAAGAATTGGCAAATCGCAGCGGATGCATATGTAAACGAGCTATTGCTCATTTGGCCGATCGAATAAGATCCCGGCCGAAATAGAAGTAGAGTATAGGGTGTTGTAGATGAAATAGGCAATAGTTACTTAGTTCTTGTAATGTAATATCCTAAATTAGTCGAGATGAGGAGAATGACTACT
>JADAQX010000538.1:0-35292 GCA_015476325.1 Cardiosporidium cionae
TTGTCACCTAATCTGTTCAATTGCTTACTTATTGTCGCACTAAAAATTCAACTCTCATCTACACTGAAGAGCTTATCTCTTACATTCGCTCATTATAGAACAACAGAGATAACTCAAAATATCTCAAAGCAAAGAGACTCATTCTGAATCGTATTACATTTTTAATACATCCACGTGGAGTTTCCAATGCAATTATCAAGTGCTGCAGTAGCATAGTGTTTTGGCGCACGGCTTTCTCTAAATATAATTTTTCTAATTCTTTCGAAATAAATTAAAAATTCTCAAAGAGTGTCTCAGTCGACATTGTGAGATTGGTTTTCCCGACCTTTACCCAATCTTTTCCGGATTGCTTCTATAAATAATGACAAAGTAATTACGTAGCATAAGAAAAAAGCTATGCACGGCATTTATCAAAAGGCTTTCGTTTAAATTTGATTGCAAATCTTTGTCAATTTTGAGTAAAGGTTGTAAGAAGTCCACAAACACGTGCAACAAGTAATAAAATAATAAAAGGATCCACTACTATAGCTACATGCATTTAGTATCTGATAATAACCGATCAAGCATTTATTTTTTATGATCAAATGGAAAGAAGCTATATTTTTATGATAAGATATATTTGCACTGCAGAGTGCATCCTACCTATAGATTGAGAGAAGGGCAAGATTTTTCTGAGTGAAGTAGCTTCAACGGTAGGACATGAAATGCCGATTTATCGAGGCTATGATTGATATTGTGAAAACCAATTATTTTATGTGTGGAGCGTTTGCCTACTTTGCATAGCAGAGTCTAGCGATGGTTGTAGATACAGCAAAACAGCAGAAACCAAGTTATCGTAAGAGAAAACTGTGAGGCTCTTCTTCATCCAAGTTATATTTGCATTTTGCAACGAACGTGAAGCAATATGATGCCTAAGAAATAACCAATTTGAATGCATTTGCACTTTTTTTATGGTGCGTGAGCGACAAAGAAACTTTTTAGCACGAGTGAGTATTCATAGAGTTTTTCTGTCACACAATTAATTGAAGAGTACATTTATTATTTGTTAAAAATGGGAAAATATCATAGGAATGACACACCACTGCAACCTGCCCATATATAAAACAAACTCCTTCGTGCACCAATAGGGCTTACACTAAATACTTTTAGTAATTTGAAAGTACGATGAGCAATGCAACACTTCAAAAATGTGACTTTTCTTGTATGATAGGTACATCTTCTGATTAAATACAGCAGTTTCACAAATTGGCAACTGTTGAGAATTAAAAATAATAAGATGTCCAGGTGAAAACTTTTGGGGTGGACCTTTATTGGTTCTTTGAATCTTGCGTATCACTATATGTTTTAACAAGCTTTGTAACTGCGACTTTTCATATCAAAAATCGCAGTATCTCTTGCCCTTCTGACGGTAAGCATCGGACGACTACTTTTGTCTTATCTTTTCAAGTTTTCTCATACTTGTTCATTCACAGCAAGTTGCGGAAGACTGCTCCTCAACTTATGCCATGATGTTTTCACTCCATCCACGTGCAGTGCTAAGTGCCTACTGTATACTTTCTTGTCTAACACTGCTCTACTGGGATACTACTTCAATCGATGCCATATCGACAGTCCACACGTTGTCTACGCAGCGGTTTCCACGCTACACACAAACTTCATCCTTTGGCGGGTTTTTGAGTGGCAAATTTTCCTCAAGCAAGTGGGTTTCTCTATCATCGCCATTTTTGACAGACGGTGATAGCCGGAATAAAGGTGGCACAGCATTTACTTCAAAATATCTTACGAGGTATCCTCAAAATGGAAGAGTATTTCCCATACACCGTAAGGCATCGTTGCATATTGCCAGCATAAGGAATTCGCAGTTGTGTGCGCACTCCGAAGATCCATGGACGCCGTGGGTGCCTCTCAGCAAACGAGATTCTCTAGATAAAGCACGTGTTAAGACGCTTTCCATTATCCACAAGCTAATTGCTGCTGGTTCCTATTGTTTACCACTCCTTGATGCATTCCAGGTGTGTAGCCATTTGTTAGAATACCCTTTTTATCACTTTTATCTTTTTAATGCATTCCAATGTGTAATGATTAGTTTCTGGGTTATGGAAAGCGAAGTTTCTTGCAATTGGTTATACAAATTTCCCGTTTTTCGGGCAGCCTCTTTTAAAAAGGCTGTATTTCAATTCTATTGTCAAAAGCTCTCTCCTACGTGTATCTTTGGTTTTTCTGATACCCACATCTTGCCAGAAAATATTTTTCACATGATACAACGAGCACTGATACTCCACATTGTTCTGCAATGGCAGTATCGACGTGTGCCTTTAAATCTATTCTTTTAAAAATGATGTTGCATGTTCTTTGCTTGCAAAATTGTTACTGCTTGTTTTTTTTGGATACTTTTTATATATTCAGGCCTTTAATTTTCCTCTGATGATGCGTTATCCCAAACTCTCTCCCATTTTCTCCCTGATAACACCTATTTTGTTTGTGTATACTTCCGTCCCAATGCTTCCCTTTGCACTGTTTATGGGAAGTTATATGATCTTTGTAAAGAAAAATATATTCAATCTCCCCTATTTTGTAAAATATAATGTTATGCAGGTAATTCCTATAAAATAGTATGTAAAATCACGACAGCCCCATTCTTTTCCTCTTCTTGTATCCATTTTTTCCTCTTCTCTCTGCGCTTTTATTTTTTTACAGTGGTATAGTGTGTATTTCTTGTCAATTAGAACCTTTTAGGTTCCTAATCTTGTATGTATTTCATCCCATTTTCAAAATTATGTATTCTTGTGAAGACATCTGAATTTATCGTCTAACAACATTACTGGAATATAATGCAAACTTTTATGCATTTTAGTAGAGTGTGAAATATTCCTTTTTTGTAATTTCTCTGCTACGCGTTAGTAACTTTAAACTCTTCTGTAATACCCACCCAAAATGTTTATTTTTGTAAATTCCTTTGATTTTTTATTTCTGTTTACAGTCTCTCCTCTTATCAATGTTTCATTATGCTTTTGCAATGCTCTACTTTCGTGTATCCCCATTTTCACCTATGGATGATTCTCCTCTCAATGAAATGATTTTACTGACAACAGTTCTCTCCTGTTTTGGAATGATTTTCAATTCGATGTTTTCTACTTTATTAGGAAAGTAGGTCAAACGGAGAGGAGAATTTCAAACTATCAAACGAAAAAAACAAGGAATGCAATGTACAAATAGAGAAAGAAGATGCAACTCGTAGGAGAAAGAAATTTAGGCAGCAAAATACTACGCTGAGAGAGAACGAGTGTTGGGAGTAAAAACAAGGAAATTTCTCATTAAAACCTTGAGAAATTCTTGATAAAATTTTGTTTTAGTAAATTTTTTTCCTCTTAAATTTATACTCTTAGTAGTTGCATTCGTTTTATACAATTTTCCTTGGATTTTGTTTTTTTCTTTCTCTCTCCTCTTCATTACAGTTTTCTCCTGTATTTTTGTAAAAAGAATACTTAATAAAAGAGAAGTAATCGTGTTTAAATACACTTTTTTAGTATGTACTAAAGAAGTTTCACTTCTACACACTCTCTTCTTCTATATTTTACTTTTCATTTAGTTATCCAACCTTCCCTGTAATTTCTGAAGCAGTCAACATGCATATTGGTGATAAACCAGAAGAAGAACCTTGAAGAGAAGAAGAATTCCCATCCTTTTCTCTGTTTTTGGAATTTTTTTTAAAATAAAAAAGAAATGACGTCACAAATTTATTTGGATTTGATGATTTAAAAGCTGCTTTCTTTTTTCTTCTTCTAATTTTCAAATGAAGACGAAGTTTGATAACTCCCTTTTTTGAAAGAATATGAGAAGCATGTACAAACTTTAGTAAAAGAAGGAATAAACAGAACTAGGAGTATTTAAAAGCATCGTTACTAAAAGATATTTCCATATAAACCAATGAGAAGTGAAAGAAACAAAAAAAGAAGAAAAATAAGAAACAAGAAATCAAAGAGAAGAAATAGATTATAAATAAAGACGAAATGCCATGGATTCATCATCTACCATTCATTGCAAATAAAAAAGATAGTTTAAAAAATTGGAGAAAACAAAAAACAGTGACTCTGCAGCCATTTACATACAAGAAAACAACTGTTTGTTTATAAATTAATGAAATGCAGTCATTCTATCTAAGATATTTTCATTGAAAATAGAAAACAATCCCTCTGAAAGGGGGGGAGAGGGCCTCACTCATCGCATCCATGCTTTCAAACGATTTATTAAACCTGAAAATAATTGTAAAAAGCGTTTAAATAATTCATTTTAAAACTATTTGAGATGGATTCTCTTTTTCATTGAAAATTGCAAAAGTTTTTAATTAACTAAAAAACCAATTAAAAATTTAAAACTACTTTTAAAAAATGTATTAAATTAAAAAAAAAATTCACCTGAAGAAGTTTCTGTTTTGCAACGATGAGAAATATCCGGAGCTTCAAAGGCAGAAAATGCCTGGAAAAAAAAATTATTATATTTTATAGAGAAATAAAATAGAGATAAAAATAAAACAATGAGACTATAATAATAAAAAAATCCAATAAAAAAGATTACAAATTTAAGAAGATTTCCTTCATTTATTTATAAAAGAAATAATGAATTCATAAGACCAACCAAATCAAAGGAATGTGGTTTACAAGGAATTGCTAGCAAAGGAGGAGGAAATTCGATAGTATCCGAGAGAGAAATTCGCTAGATGAAACAGCAAAAATATACGATGATAAAAAATAGAAATGTGATAAATTATAAAAATAAAATTTAGTGTTTATAATAAAAATTCAATAAATGAAAAGAAAATTTTATTGCTAAAAATTTTCAATAAAAAAATATAAAAACCTGAAATTCATTAAAATGATCCAATGGTTTACCCACAACAAATTGATTATTTTCTGGAATCAAAAAAATGTATTAAAATAACAATTATTTATCCAACAATACGTTTTCACTTTTGAATTTTATTTAATTTTATTTATTTCTAATTTAATAAACTTACGCTGGATACATCGAGCCATACATCGTACATGGAGAGGCACTATTAGAAGAAATGAAAATTCCTAAATTTATAAAATAATATGTTTATTTCTTCATTTCAAATTTTAAAATTGTAATCCAAAATCTTTGTTTTTAACTCTAAAAAAAATATTTCCAAACTATTGCACTTTTTTTCCTTTTTTAACAGTTTTTCATTTTCCCTCTTCATCTCTTTATTTTTAAACATTTTTTTGCTTACGTGAAGTTTTGAAAAAAAATATAAAATTCTTCGAAAATATATTTGTAAGCCTTGCATCTAACAAAATATAAAAAATATGTACCAACTTTAATTCTTTTATAAATTTCTTTTTAAAGTTTTAAATGTAATACATTTCATATATTTTTATTCTCTTTTTTATAATATAAATTCTTCGTTTCTTCATTTTTTATCACACCTCATTTAAAGCAGAAATATGTTTGTCATGTTTTCGTACAAAATCAGCCAAAACTGAAAAATAAATAAACTAATTTTTTTTACTTATAAATTTTATTATAAAAATAGAAATCTTCTTTTATTAAACTTGCAATTACAAATAAGAAGGGAAGAAAAAAATTAGAAATATAAATTAGAAATATTTCTTTCTACACATTTGATTTGTATATAAAAAAGTAAAGAAAGAGAAAAATGCCATTCCTAATAATAAAAATTTATTTATAAATTTTAAAAATAAAAATAATTTAAAATTACCTAAAGCATTGTCATATTTTTCCAAAGAAAATAAAAGCAAAGAAAAACAGAGGGCTCTGAAAAAAAAATTATTTTATATATATATTTTTTTATAATTTTTTCTATAAATTTTATTTTAAACTATAAAAAATTCAAACCTGCAAATTCTAAGAATTTTTCCTGCCCATTGTAGTAAAATGAGAATAGAAGCATCTTCTGTATTTTCTTCTTCATAATGAAGCATTTTTTCTAAATCCTGAAAATCCACACAAAAATACAAAAATGAAAGAAATGAATAAAAATGTAAAAACAGAATTAAGAAGAGAAATACAAAGCAGAGGCATTTTTATGTTTTTTTCCGTTCATTTTTATAAATTATTTTATTAAAAGTATAGTTTTTTTATAGTTTTATGGTATTATTTTTAATTAATAGTATTATAGTATAATCTTTTATAATAGATTACATTTAAAATATTTAAATAAAAACATATTTAATAATTTTTTACTTGAGCAAGTAAATCTGAATAACGTAAACCTTCCTCAGCATTCGTTTTCTTTCCTTCTTCTATATACAAAATTTTAAAAGAATTTATAAAAGAATAAAATAGTGTTTACAAGAAAAAATAGATAAAATTAATAAAAAAAAGAATAAAAATGAAAGAATTTTCAAATACTTTGGATAAAATAGATATTCTTGAACAAAAACGAAACATTTTATTATTTAAAAAAAAATAAATACAAACCTGCAGTATGCATTTTGCTTAAGAAAAGCAAAAGAAGAAGAATGTTTCTCTCTAAACTCAAAATATTTTGCATATCAATGGTATAACCTGTTCAAAAATATCCACACACAAAAATTAAAAACAATGAAGAATTTTTCTACAAATTTTTGAAATAAATTAATTTTTATAAATCAGACAAAAAATTTATAAAGAAAAAATGTATAAAACAAGAATTTAAAAGGATAGAAAAAAACAAAAATAAGGATTTTGCAAATTCTTATTAAATTGAAAATATTTCAACCTTGAAGAAGAATCCAAGTATTCTGTGGATCTGTAGAAAACTGACAAAAATGAAAGAAAAAAAAATTATATAAATAGAAGAAAAAAAATATTCTTGTGGATTTTTTTCATAAATAGTATAGGAAAAATTTAATACTATTTTTCTTACCGTTAAACTTTTCATCTGAATTTTTTGTAATACTTCTTGAAATAACGCAGAAACTTCACCATATCTAATAAAAATAGTATTAAAAAAAGTTTTAAAATATTTAATTAAATTCTTTAAACATATTCATCGTATTTCAAATAAAAATAATAAATAAATTTCTTCTCTCCATCATAACATACGTCTCAATAACAGAGAGTGGCAGAAGCTCAGCCAAGAATTTCCAATCATTGGCTTCAAGAGAGTGAATTGGAATACAAAGAGAATCAAATTGTCGTTTACAATGAAAAATATTTAATTCTAATTGTTCCTGCGATAAATACAGAGAGATTCTATTATGTATTTAATAAAATATTCATAAAAAATGTTGTAAAAAAAAAAATTTACTTTATATAAAGTTGGACGAGGAGGTAAGCATAATATATATATAAATTTTTAATTAAAAAATATAAGCAGAAAGTGTAATTTTCAGAAAAAAAGAAAAATATTATAACGAAGAGAAGAAATTTTACCAATGAAAGTGTGATGGAATTATTTCTGCATTGAAGAACTTCATTACTTTCATTTGAAAGAAGCGATGGTACAGGTAGCTGTATATACACCCAGGAAATATGATTTTATTTTAAAATAAATGAAATGAAGAATATTTTAATAGTAAAAAATGAAATGAAGAGGAGGTAAAGTTAACAAATATAAAAAAAATTACTAAAAATGGAAGGGAATATAAAAATTAAATAAATGTTGAAAAAACTTGGAAAAATGCTCTTGTTTTTATTTCATTTTTACTTTGAATGTAATTTAAATAGTTTAAACGAATACATACTAAAATAATTGTATGCAAGGAAAAAGAAAAAATAGAATTGCATAAAAACTAAAAAAATAAATAAAAGAAGAAAACTTCTTTTCATTAATCAAAAAAAAAAAATTTTTTTTTTAAACATACCACAGGAGAAACTTCAGAAGTTTGAAATTTCGTTATATTCTATTAAAGAAAGAAGAAAATAAAATAAATAATTTAAATTTCGCATGCTTCATTAAAAATTATAGTATTTCTATCGTCTCTACTATTTTTTTTTTAAAATTAAAAGAAAGAAATTTCTTTCGTTGAAAATAGTTTTTTATACTTAAAAATGGTTTTGAGATGAAATAAAAAAAGAAATTTTTAACAAAGAAACATTAAATACAGCGCACATTTTCATCTTATATATATATAAAACAATTAAGTTCCAGATTTTAATGAAATACAAAGATTTAAATGGAAATATATATTAAAAAAACAAAAATAAACAGTCTGTCTTACTGAGAGAGATTCATGAGACTGTTGACCCAAATGATATTGACACAGACGAAGGGAAACTTCTAATTCTTCCAACTTTTTAACAAGAATTAATATATATAAAGAAGAGAGAAAGAAATAGGGTCACAAAGGACAAGAGAAAATTTTTCCTTTAAAAAACGTTGCATTTCTCTATTTTTGACTTCAAATTTCTTTCATTCCTTAAATTTTTGTTGAAAAACATGTCTTTATTAAAACTTTTTCTATTCTCTCTCTTAACATTTTCTATTCTCTCTCTTAACATTTCAATGTAATAAATAAAACAGTATTTAATTTTTCATATAAAAATGCTTTAAAACTAAAAATTTCCCCACAAACTCCAATGAATATAAAAGTAAATTTTATATATATAATTTACTTTCTTTCTAAATGCCACTTCTTCTCGTTTATTTCCAATAGAAACCCATTTTAGTTGCAAAAATACATTCTGTGAAAGTGAGAGGCTTTTAAATGCTTTTTCATAACGTTTACGATCCAACAAAACAATAGATTCCATCCAACTATGATAGGCCTACAAAGAAGAGAAAAAAAAAGAATTTTTCGAAATTTCTACTTCTTCTTCTCGCATTTTTATGACAATTCAATAAGCAAAGAAAAGTTTTGAAATGCATCGTTTTTCGTGGAGATTTTTTTTATAGAGTTTTTAATTTCTTTCTTATTTGTTTAGAATAGGTAATGTTCTTGTGTGTATATTATTTTTTATCTTCTTGTATGTCTCTTTGCTTTTCCTTTCTTCTGTTAGTGGACATTTCGCATATCTTAAATAAAATAAAAAATACGACTCGTTTATAGAATACACTATAGAGAAATCTCTAATAATTACATTCATATATTTATAAAGACAGAGAGATATTCATTTTTAGATATAAAAGAGAGCAATGACGTATTTCACAAAATATCTCATGAAAAGAGTCAAAAACAGTCATGAAAAGACACAGAAAGCATTCTTCTTCTTCTTCTGCTTAATTTTTCATCACCAAAAAGATAAATTTTAAACAAATGTACTTGTGCATCCAAGTAGGTTTTACGATCGCTGAATTTTTCACAGCATTTCTCCAATAGAAAAGCATACGAAGCTGCCTTTGCAAATCGTCGAATAGCATGCAGTTTAACACGAGGTTTCTATACAGGAGAAAATCTTGAAAAAAATTTACAACCTCTATAAAGAGGAAAAAAACATCTAAACGACTATGAATATACAAGAAAAAATATTAAAAAAATCTAAACCGAGAGGCTCTCTATGAGAGAGAGTGGCTGCCTGTAATCCAAAAACTATACCAAGAAAAAAAATTTGAGACTGAGATAAACAGATCTATTGAGAAGAAGAGTGGCTGAAATAAATACACTGTGAGGACTCTCAAAATCTCAAAAGAAGAGAATTTTTTGGCTAGAGATAGATTACAGAGGTAATCTTCACTCGCGTTGCATGCTTCTCTCGTGCGTATATAAAAATGGAAGATATACATCCAAAACGTGTTTTTATGCTACGGATATCTTCTGTATACAAAAAATTATAACCCTCAAAATGCATTTAAGAATACTCTTTTTTTTTTATAGAAAAAACAAAACCTATTCATTTTATCTACGAAGATTCTCTGTGATAGATGTGAGAGAGTCCATAGTTATACCTATAAAAACTCTCGCATTTTATAGTTCCCTTGTCAATGTGAAATGTAGGGGGTTCCTCTTATAACATCTTTTGTAGAGAAAAAAATAAGAGAGTAGAGGAGGACTTTTTTGAGTCTCTCTATGGGAATGCTTCAATGTAGAAGTGTAGAATGATCGTGTTTGTACATACATTCGTATATAGTTTAATAAAAGAAGAGTGTGCTGATCATTCGTACCACTGAAGATGAAATTGCATGCTCATACTTCAAGCAATTTCCATGACTCCAAGCACGTTCCGTTAGGAGAAGAAGATAACGCAAATATCTGAATAAAAAGCGTGGAAAACAGCTAAGAAGAAGCACTTCATGCAATGATGGAATTTTCACATGACAAAAGACTCCTACAAACACGCGACTACAAAAATTTTATTGCATGTTCGCTGCACAATTTTGAAGAAAAGGCAGTCGAAATGCGAAGAAAAACGTGTTGAAAGAAGGCTCAAAACACGCATTTCCTCAGAGGCATCATTTCCTTGAAGTTTTAAGAAAGTGATGGCGTATGCGGCAGTTTGCTAATACTGTGAGAAGAATAAGTGCTGCATCCTTAGTCACCCATTGTTTCAGCTTACTATTTTTTCTAATAGATTGAAATGTGCCGATGAGAGGTATGAAAATGTGTAGACACAATGAATGCTTAGGCAAAAAGATTTTCATTTTACTCATGTTAAAATGTAAGATAGGATAAACTTTTGATAGGAGAGCACTAAATTTTCTACCTTCATTCCTAACCCATGCTTATAAAAAAAGAAATCACTGGCAATTTTTTCAGCAGGGAAAAAATTGCTACTCTCTATTCAATGAAATGGCGATCGAACTGCAAAAAAAAAGGCAAAATGGGAACGCAATAAAAATATTCTTTGAAGTTATACGCCGATATAACATCTACACAATTCAAAAGAAGAAACGCACCGAACATCAGTAATTTCCTCCGGGAAAGGCTTCGAATGAAACTGCTTCCGCCCATGTTTGAAATGGAGCTGATTTCTCAAGCGTTTTATGCGACGAGAACAATAAAGCCAATATCGATGGAAATCAAGATATTTCAAGCCATTTCGCAATTGCATGTCATTGATCTCCACAGAAACTGAAAAAGTATTATAAAAAAATAACACAACGGAAAATGCATTCACACAGCAGCCAGTAGGAAAGGTATAAATTCAGGCAATAGAGGACAAATGTAAAGCATAGAATTCCCCACAGGAAGCAGTAAAGGTAAGTTTAATGCGGTGGGAGTGGCATCCTTTTTCTTATACAATGATGCATCATTCATACTGGCTTTATTATTCTGCAACATTCTTTAATGCGCTATGAGAGATACTCTATTTTAGGAAGAGGAGCGGATAGCTTGCAGTTTAAGGTTCACAACGGCAAACTGTCTTAGAGCAGTCAAAAGAATCATTTTTTAAAAAGAGAGCCGGCACCATCATCAAATAATAAGTGTGTAATACCAAGCAATTACAAATTTCTTAAAAGTGACTTTTTCAACTGATAAAACTGTTATGAATTGCAAAACGGCTGGTAGCCACAAATATACGCAAGCGCCAAGTAGGTGGCACAAAGACCGTTTCAGTCAACTTTCGAATAACTTACTTGCGAGAGACAAAGAAACAGGAGAGGCCTCTGCCTTTTTCAATGCCTGTGCACCGCTTAACTTCAAAGAAGTGAAGGGGCCGATAATGCCGTCAGCGGTCTCTTCTTTGGAGGTTTTCATCTGCTCATCTACGATTCTGCGGATTAACCAAGTGTCACAGAGACAGACGGAGCTATTGCAGTGATATCACCGGAACAGAAGAAGGAAATTACGAATGTAGAAGTCGAAGCATCGTTTTTGTATGCGCTTGGGAAAAAGCAGAGTCATGAGAAGTAAAAGAGGCTTGATTGCTTTGCAACATTTGGCATGCGAGGTAAGTTCATCATTGATGGATAGCGGATTTGTAGAAGATTGGGATCATTGCAGCATCGGATACGTTTTGCATGTCTATATATATATGTATGCGAGTGTAGATCGAGTTAATATGCATCGCTAATTAACTCTGAAAGTTCAGAATTGACTAATTTTTAAAAATGTTGTTGCAATGATAAGATATTCAAATCAGTACAAGGAACTACTATTTTTAGCTAATTATGGATAACTTTGCAGTCTAGTGTATACTATTTGCGCAATGAAAATGCCAGCAATTGCCTCTCCTAGCAGGAAAGTAGAATCCGTACAAAAGGTCAAGTGCATCTTTTACTTAATTTTTATGATGCAAAACACACTTACAAACTAGAAAGCATTCTTTCGGCAGTAAAATAAAATTAAATCATTTATTTAACTTCATTTAAAAAATAATACAAATAAAACAAAATTAAAAAAAACTGTATAAAAAGCTTTCAAGTATAAAAAACATCCGAGATGGATAATAGAAAAGCAGTCAAGTATTCATAATACAATTGAGTGGGCGCAAAATAGAATGCAGCAGCCACAAAAATATTATTGATACATCTGCTTAACTAACATATCTATCTCATAAATAGCATCCACGAAGTCAAATATCCATTAGTACTGTTCATGAGAATGAACATTTATCCGAAAAGTTTCGGGTAGGGTCGAAGGTGTCCATCATTTCTCCAGGGCGCTTTCTGGCCAACTAAGACATATTGTTAGTAAATCTTGCCGGGAGTCAAATATATACGTTTTGCTTAATGATGTAATAACAGCAGTAAACTTGCATCATTTTTACTGAGAGGAATTGCTGTTTGTTTTTAAGCAACTGCTGTTGTTGCGTCATGGACACAAATATATGATTGCAATAATGGGCACTGAGAAAACAATTCGAAACACGTGATAGGTTTCTTTCAATTCGGCGAGTAATGAACGAAGGAAGGCTTGCAGTAAACGATAGTAAATTCTAATAATGAATGCAATTTATGCGAAGTGACCGAACAAATGATAGGCTGAGCGATGCGATGAGGCAAACAATAATGCTGAATGGACCAACCAAACGATGACATATATTTTGCAACAAATAAATGGACCAACCAAACGATGACATATATTTTGCAACAAATAAATGGACCAACCAAACGATGACATATATTTCGCAACGATATGTAACTTCTTGCGGTTTGGTGTGAATTGAGGCATGGTTGGAATGCTTCTATGCCGAACGAAAAGTTCATTGGGATATTTGTGTTTAGGCTTGGAAAGTGGGTTTTCTTGAAGGGAATGTTAAAGATGCGCTTTCGAATATGACTTGCTTAGCTGGGAGGGATAAATACCATGATATTTGTAGTATTTGCTTCTTCAATTGGTATTTTCAATTTATAGATATTTCCTTAAGCTAGGCTTTTTATGCCTATGTTTTTTGAAATTTTCCCAAAACTGTAGCTTATTTGATTTTTATTGTTTCTGCTTAAAATTACTTTGGTAAGACAATTTTTGTCTGATGGTAGCCACGATGCTTCATAATTTGTGCAATTCAATTTCCTTATCATTTGCAGCAGAAAAATGCTAAGTGCATTATGAAATAGTTCAGATTGTGCGTCATCATATTAATTTTGCATTATGAAACTTTTACGGCTTTGAGTAAACATAGCATTTTTGTCAGTGAATAACTTTAATAGGCAACACTTGAAATTTGTGCAGGTTTCAGATGATTTTTAAACTCCAAACACTCTGCTAGATGTGAACCGCTCTAACTATATGAAATTGCAGTGCAGAATAGATTTTCTCTTCATTTCTGTACAAGTGTTTTATGGTAAGAGTTTGCCACCAATTGCGGTATTCAAACACTTTATCGAATAAAAAATGCAACGCGTTATGTCCGAGAATGCACCCTGTTCTTACCTACAGTAATTTTAGAATGTGGCTGTTCGCACTACTTCGATGCTCCACGCAAAAGCCGGAGCCGTCTTCCGATGTACAACTACCACCAGCCCAGATTTAGCCAATTGAGTAGGTTAACATTTAGCAACACGTTGCATTACCGCAGCTTTTGAATGACTGCAATTAACTTGTTGATTTCTGTTTACTTTTTTCTGATCCTATTTTGTGCGAACAATTTCATACGTTTTTTCTCAAACAAAAACGGAGTATGGAGGAGCCTCTAGCTTTGGAGTTTGTTTCTTGTTGAATAATTTAAATGTACGCAAGTACTCGCAAGTGAACATAGGGGATGCACTAGTTTTTACATGTACAGTGTAGGTTAGGGAGTTTATCTGCAAAAAGCCAAAATTTCCCAGTGATTTATATGCAAAACGAGGAAGCAAAACCGGCGCCTCCTCCCCTAACATGAGAGTCAATTGAAATAGTCGTTTCACTGACCCGGTAGAGTTTATGTGGAATATATTGCTTGTTCCTGTATTAAATGAGTAGACTTGTTAGCCATGGCATCGTGCTGTGAGCAATGAAATTTCTGCTTTCAAAATAACTATTATGGAAACGTCGAAATTGGTTATTTTGCCGCTGGGGAACAACAGTAAGTCATTCACCGCACTCGTAGAATTGTGCTTTAATAGGATGAATAAGCTTTCAAATTTGAGGCTTCCCAATACTTAGCTAGTTGCGTTACAACGCTGTGTTCTCCAAGATGTTGTTAATGCATTTCATCGAAGCGCAGAGGAAAAAATACTCTATGATCTGAATAGCTGTAGCTTTTCTTTTCTAAGATATCTGAGCGATAATGTGACTTAAAGGACTTATTGAGAATCCCATTTAATAAGAGAAAGCATCCATTAATATACGATGAATCAACTCTTTGCCTCTTCCTATTAGTTTGAAGTTTGCATATTTCATACCACTTCTTGTTTTGAAACCTTATCTGTACTGTCAGTGGAGATAGATAGAGAAAGTGGGCACTCTGTCATGAATATATGATGTGCCTGGGAATAGAATCGTGAGCTTGATTGGAAAATAAGAACTACACTGGTATCTTTGCTATATATTTGTGAAGTAGAAAAGCATTTTGAGGAGTTCAATAGATACTCTATTGATATTTACATGGACTAAAAAAATTTTTTCTTGAGAAAAAGTTATCATTGGTATCAGGTATTGATATAAACATAGAAAATGGAAGAAGTGAAAGCGAGATTTCAGTGGATTCAATTTCTGCCCCGAACGACACTCAAGAACGTACTTCAGCAGAAAACGTTGAAAGAAAAGAAAATAAGGAAGAGCATGCTTACATGGGTAAGTTTATTAAGAACAATGCCTCTCTCTCACTATGCACCCAGATGCTTTTTGGTTACATCAAATGTTTTTACTTTTTCCTACCGTAACATTTTTAGTTCAAAATTGTTTTATTTTATGCTCTCGTTGAAATAGAATTAGTCAGGATGCTTTATTTCTTATATTTCTATATTGGTGCTGATACAAGAATGGTACTTTTATTTGTTATTCGCATGAAATATCATTTAGATCCACTAGTTTGACGTGTCTAATTGCTTTACAGTAAGATTTCTGTAATTTATTTTTTTGAAAGAAGGCCTACTTTCTCAAGATGTGGATTTTCCAAACTTGACGTATATCCGAAAAGACTATATCCGAAAATCGGAGAATCCAGAAGAAGAAATTACCTTGTTAACTGTAAAGGAAGGAATCACTCCTCCTGTGCAGCATTTAGATAAATCAGGAACTCTTAAACAAAATGCACAAGTGCTTATTCGTTGGATGGTTTTTCGAAAAGATGGTAACTCTATATACAGCATTAGTTTAAAACAACATAGCCTCTTGTTTTTAATCGGAATATGATATGTGGGATGCACATACGTACAATTTGTCTTTCAGGATCTCTTTGTGAAAGTAGTGACACTTCAGGAGAAATTTTTCAGCTTGGTAGTACAACCCCTCGGCAAAAAATGAAAATTCTTCCCTTTTTCAGTATTTTGTTTAATCTGAAGATAGGACAAATTTGTTGGCTATCCGTTAGTATCCATGGAGTTCTATCTAAATTGCACAGTTGCATTTTCCTGTCTCTAAAATACATTCATTTTTTCAAATATGTGTATATTATGAAGCCTACATATGTTATATTCGTTTACTTATATCGCATGCATACTCTTCCTATGCGTTTTACAGTTGCAAAACAATTCCAAAACATTTATTCCTGGCTTATATAATCATTATCCAATGAATGAGAGATTATGGGTATGCATTGCCTTTCTTGGAATGTATAAACCACAGCAGCGACTGCAGAGACGGTGCGAAACGTTTGATGAGTTTTTTGAGTTGGCGTTAGAAAGGAAAGAGCAAGTGCGTTAATAATATTCTGTTAATCATAGATGAAGAATATATTGCAGCAAAATGCGATTTTCAGAATGTGAAAAGGATTTATTTTGAGAGTATTTGTAAACGTGTACTACAACAAAACAGGGATGATAAAAATCTTTCGAATTTCTATTGGTGCTGCAATGCCAAGAAATTTGCCAATTTGCATTTAATTTATGTTTATGCGCAGGCGGATATTTTTTTTCAAAACGGGAAATTCAAAGATGCATATCGCTATTACATTTTTGTCACCAATACTTTTACTGCAAACACGCTGATCACTGCTAAATCTGAGGAGTCTGCGCGCCACGCCGACCTTTGTCAATCTATTTTCAAAAATATGATGGTTTCATTGCATAACTTGAAGCTGTTTGAAACTATGGTTAAGCATGGAAAAGATTATAATAAAGGTATATTATAAACGTATGGCAATTCGTTTTGTTGTGTGGGCTTGGATTTCTACCTGGCTGAAATTATTTCCAGTGTAATGGGAAATGAATTAAAGGCTAATAGACGGAAGATTTAAAGGGGGTTTGTATTTGTGGAAGGTTCTTCCTAATTAATTTTTCTATGATTGGACGTAGAATCGCACTTCAAGTAACTTTGACTTCTGTGATACCATCCTAAGTTCGTTACTTTGGAGACATTTTGTAATTTACCATTCAGTGGTTTTAATTTTTCTTTAAACAGATTTTCCTGATAATTGTGAAGTCCTCTTTTATTTGGCATTGGCATTAAAATGTATTCATTCAATAACTGATGCCATTACTTACCTTCGAAAAGCAATAAGTTTAAAAACGGATTTTATTGAGGCAAAAGAAGAATTGCAAAAGCTTGTCGAGCTGAAAAAGTATGATTCTTTAATTTTAATAGGTCACCAATTTGTTTCTACCCTCTGCTGTGTGTATCGTTACTCCTTCTCTTGATTGCACGAAACGTAGCTTTGCTCATTTTGAAGACGAAGTCACGTTTCATTTTTCTTTCATTTATTCAAGACTCTAAGCAAGTTTATACAGCACGCATTCCACGTTTTTGCATCCTGCCCTTTGGATTATATTGTATTGCTTGTCATTGCGGAATTGTTCTATATTTGTGCGCAATTTTTCTATTATTGGGTTTTTCAAAAAGCTGGGACAGAGCTTTTCACAAGTATATCTTTTTTTTTACTTTTTGCAGATCTTTAGCAAGCAATCAAAATAAGAAAATTTTCTGCAAAAATATGTTTAGTGATGGAAACCGTGAGACCTTGGTCTCTAAGGAAAGAATGGCAGATAAAATCAGACAAAAGCGAGAGCGTCATATCAAGGAGGGAAAATATTTCTGTTGAAATATCTGCACTGAGGGATTTATTTATATTCTTTTGACAAAATTATTTGTAGCTTATGGATTATATTTTCCATGATGTAATCAAGTTTATGCGTAACTGCATATTTTGGCAGCTACACTCGCCACCTCTTCTTTTCTTGGAAATAAAGGACAGTGCAAACGCGTTAAGGTTTAATGATTGATACATTTAACTGTAGTTTAAAAGGGTTTCTTATGTTGCTACCCATTCTGAAATATTCTTAGCCAATTGATGAAATGTGTATCACTGGTAATAATTAAAAACTTGAATTGATCAACTCTAAGCATCTACAGAGATCCTTTAAACCAGGGTCGTGAGATAGAAGGAGCCGAAGGGCAAGATGAGATGCGTAGCATTTATAACCCTTAATATAAATGTAGAACTCAGAATCATATCTACAAATATTTTAGCGAATAATCGAGTGTTGTATCTAGGCTATAATGGCGGTAGGCATGCTAATAAATATGAGTCACATATTGGAAGAAAACAGCCCCTTCAATTTTCTCAGCTAAAGCGTCTTATTATTTTGAAGTATGATGATAGGTCGATTTTGCGATAAAGGAAGAAAATTGAACCAAACAGCAGCAATATTTTGCAGCGATGGATCATCTTTAGTCCACAATGGCAAAGAAACTAGCTCGTTCCGAATGAGAACAAATTTCATTCTGCGCTATTATTTGTTACAACGAATATGCGCTTAAAAATAAACGTAATAATTGATGAAGTATCTAAAAGTGATGGCCTAGCTTTTGCGTACAGACATTATTTTCTGCTGCAGATACTACTTCATATTGTTGAGTAGTATAGTTACGGAAAGAATATAGACAGCAAGGAGTAGCAGAAATGCTGCAAACATTTAAGCTCAAGCATGAGTATGCATTCTTTTTCCAAATGGAAAACTTGTAAAGCACTTAGTCTTTGTTGATTATTCATCACTTATTCTTACGCATTATATCAAAGTCTAATACCAACTGCCAAATGGCTACTACTTTTACTAAGTATGAGTAGGCACTAGTAAATTACCACATCTTCCAAATATTCATTTTAGTAATAATCATGCTAAGTAAATGCGCAAGAAAGAACTAGCTGACTTAGTGATATTCTTATTTCTGCTTAGAATAAAAAGTTAGGTGTATATGAGAAGTAAAAATAGGGTATCTTAAATAATTTTGTGCCGTTACTAGAATACATACATGTTTAATCCCGCGCGGTAAAGTTAAAAAATACAAAGTTACTAGTATGTTCTAGAAACATGGCAGGTTAAAAATTATAACAAGTGATGGTGCAGTCTTCTCCCCTACTTTTCTAGTTTCTCTCATACTTTTCTAGTTTATTTCGTGTCTTACGAATTATTTTGGTACGTCATACAATTTTTTCATGTTTCTGTTAGTCTAATTCTCTCTTAATTTTGTGCAATTACTAGCCGCTTTCTGTTTGTGTGATGGAAAAATTGTATGCTCTTCTAAGCTAAACTTAGTGGCTTTTTGCACAAATACTAGCTATTTCTTATTTCTTGCATGCTAACTTTAGTGACTTTTTGCATACATACTAACTATTTCTTATTTCTTGCATGCTAACTTTAGTGAATTTTTGCATATTTTTTTGGATTTTCTCCTTTTTTCTACCTACTTAATATAAAGTATAAAAATTTTGTCCAGGCGTTTCAAATTATTATTTTAACAAGTTATATCGATTGTGATAGCGTACCAGAGCGTTTCTGCATTTATGTAAGTAGTGCATACAAAATGATTATCAGGTAGTACTATTATAAATTATTTTGCTTCCAAAATTTTTAACATGCTTCTGTATACTAGTTTGCTGGATCTAATTATAATCTTATCAAATTAGTATTTTATTTACTGTCCACTTTGCGTATGAGAAATTCATATAGTAATAATATATAATTAAAATTTCCCAACATATACGCTTTGGTTTGTTACAGGCTATAATTTTTTCAACAAGTTCTACTGCTTCTTTCTTGGTCTCATAGTGTCATATATCTCTCCCAGCTAATCCAAGTCATATTCGAAAGCGCATCTTTAACATTCCCTCCCATAGAACCCACTTTCCAAGCCTAAACACAAATATTTCGATGAACTTATCGTCCATAAAACCCACTTTCCAAGCCTAAACACAAATATTTCGATGAACTTATCGTCCATAAAACCCACTTTCCAAGCCTAAACACAAATATTTCGATGAACTTATCGTTCATAAAACCCACTTTCCAAGCCTAAACACAAATATTTCGATGAACTTTTCGTCCGGAATAGAAGCATTCCAACCATGCCTCAATTCACACCAAACCGCAAGAAGTTACATTTTGTTGCGAAATATATGCCATTTCTTTTACTTGTATTGTTTTAATTAATTTTATCTATTGCTAATTGAAGACAGTCATTTAGAACTAGAAAAAAAAATTATACCACACAAAGTTGAATTTTAATTTAACATCGCTTGTCCCAATCCCAAATTCTATTGTTATGACTAATAACATAAAAATAAAATAAACCATGTGCAATCAAATTAGCGGTTTTTATATTTTGGATAATAAATGACAAGAAAATGAAAATTACTTTGTTCACAGAACCTACCGGTCTTATTATTAGTTTTCAAAAACAAGAAATAAGTTACTTAATTTTTGGCATACATGCATAAAACATCTCCATACGTTGTAATGTTTTGTAAAATTATGACATATTGCAATCCTTCATTAAACAAAACATATATTCATGCATTATCAAAGTCATTATTTTATCTTTAAAAGACTGGTGTACAAGAGAGAAGATAAGCACCTATCTTCATTTTGATTAATATGCATTTCATCTCTTAAAAGCTCCCAAATGATTCGTGGAATATATTTTTCGGCCTAAAATTCATAGCTGTGATGGTTTTACTTTTAGATAGTGCCTAAGAGTAACGAAAGCAAGTATTATGCACGCTTAACGTTTTACGGCACAAAATTCACGATTACAGAAGTATCTACAGGATCAGTATTTTTCTTACCTTTCATCTTATCATTAGAAAACAAGTTTTTAATTTCATTCAAATATAATATTATCAAAATATACTCAGAAAGTATAACCGATGTTTTACTGATGAAATTGATTTGAGTAGCATAGATTTTTCCGCAACATCCTCTAGAAGGGAAAACAAGCTATTTTTGCTGTTTTCTAAATCATTTTCAAGTGTAAATACAGCGACTGCGTATTGCGGCAAACATGTTAGGTGCAATAACCTCTTTACGAACTCGTCATAACTACAGGTTTCATATATGGGATAAAAAGGCTATGAAGCTCGAGGATGAATTTTCTCCACGAGAAAAGTTTACTCAAAGCTAGGTAAACGGCGATGGCTGCAAGAAAACAGCGAAAGTCACTTAATAGGAAAACCTTCAAAACGATGCCTAAACAAACTTTCTATGCCACAAATATTTAGTTATTCTATTTTTCTAATTTTGCATCGACTCTTCGCCCAATGATTCAGAAGCATGTTCCCTTTCTCAAAGTTATCTACTCGGAAGCTCAAGAAATATATTACAATAAATTCAATATTCAATTAGCGCATGATGAGCTTTCCGGTTGGCGGGACAGTGCAGTGAGCAATGATATAAAGCGTAATATAAAAGGATCACCCTTCACATTTCAAACAAAATACGGCATAAAAAGAATTCTTCCTTTAAAAAATAATTGCAAATCAAGTTGTAGCAGAATGGGGAAATATGCAAAATTCCCAGTAAGATATCAAATCAATAGTGTAATTCTTATTAGTAGTTATTTTGGGTATTCCGTAGACTGTAACTGTACACGCTGTCGCAACTAAATTTACAGTAGGTTGTGACAATGACAAAATACCTTTCAGTAAATTTCACCAAAAAATCATTAATAGACACAAAGATTCATGCACAGTGTTGCAAAATGCCTTGGCATCAAATATAATTAAAGAATGTTAATCAAATACCACTTTCTCTTTTAATAAAAAGAGAATGCACATTTTTTATTTTCATGATGAAAGTTGCACGCGTAAAAAAGACTGCTACCCATAATTTGATTGCAGCTTCAGTGTTACAAAAATATGCAATTTAAAGCAAAATCAAAATTTCTAGCCGCGGCAATAGTGAATGCATCATTCAACTTCAAATTCATCGTCAGAACTTTCTATGTCTGTTTCAAAACGTTGCTGCTGGAATGCTTTTTTTGACTGTCCAATTCACACAAGAAGATGTAAACAGAAACATATAAAAACCAAGCATCGTTGACCCACTTTATCTCCTGCTATCGCACCACAATACAGAAATTTTTTTAGTATTAACTCGCTTTTGCTTTGCATTAAAAATAAAATTTTCCCATAGTTTCTTCCGTAGATGATTACTCGATCTTATGATATCACAACTACCCATGTATCAGATATACTAGATTTCACTCTGATATTATAAAAACAAACATAAGACTCCCTCTACTATCTTCTTCGCTAGCTTCACAAAAGAATCTTTAAAATGATAAAAATGTCCCACCGGTTGCCAGATTTGCAAGACATTATCTTCAGCAACAGAAACCATCATCTACATATCAACAGAAAGGCATGGAAAAAATATTCTCAAAGATATATACAATTAAACCCACATACAGTATACACAATAAATACCAAAAAAAAAAATGCTACTGAATCTTCCATTAAATGCCCCAAAACTGGCCAAAAATACTTTAAATCCTATAAAATATTCTAAATATTCAAAATCTTCCAAAATGACTGCAAAAAGTGAAGGACTGCTCACGAGAGTGATACGAAAAAATAACGTGTACGTACACTCAAAATAAAAAAAACAGAATTTTATCACAAAAAATAAATATAAAGAACAAAAGTGATAAAAAAGCAAGCCAAATATAGCACATTTGCAAGCAAACATATGCATGGAAAAAAAACAGGATTCTTAAACGAATATTTCCTTTATTTTGAAGTGAAGGACACACACTAGCACTAAAAACCGGAAGATATCAAAGAAAACAAAAACGAAATGTTACTAATAAATACGTACAAATGATACAAATTAAATACAAAAACGAAGCACCTGACAAAAAAGATAACAAGAAACAAACATAACCAAATTCCTCTCTTTATATAGTTCTGCCATCTTTTTCTCATATAAGAAATAAAAACACTTTAAAAAAGAGAGAAAAGGAATTTTTCTTAAATCTGCAATTTGTTTTTCTTCTTCTCTTTCTCCCTCTTTCTTTCTTCTTCTATTTCACAAAGAATGTAAAAACTGGCTAACCCATCGATATTCGGATTCAGGATTCCAGCAAATATCTGAGACAGGCGCTGTATGCCCTCCATGGGTAAACTAAAAGGAGAGGAAGAAAATCTTGAAAACATCAATTCATTAATTAAAAATAGAAAAATTCACATACCTTAATAAAAACTAATAGCTCACACTAGAGATATTTCATCCAATGCCATTTTTTCATATTAACAAAACTCCCTACATACAATAATTTCTATTTTTTTTTATAAGCTATCAAAGTTCCTGCAAAGAGTGGTACAAAAGGCATCACCTATCCACACAGAAGATTAAAAAAGTATACAAAAAATTTCGAAATACGCGCAAATATTTTCCCTCTAAAAAAAAGCGACTGCCTTCCTTTCGTCAGGTGTATGCATGCATCCATACACCTCTGAAATTTTTTTTTTTCAAATTTTATTATAGCTGAGAGGCCTCTATCGCACTTATTTTAAATAGGCATTTCTTTGAAAGCAAAAACAATTTTTGGTCAAAAATGTGATGGAATTCAAAGTGTTTAAAAAATGAAAAAGAAAAACTTTTCTCTCTACAAAAATATTTCCCACTATCAGTTCTGGAGGTCCATCTTCTATATCATCGGCAGATTGTTCCATTCCCACACGATCTAAATCCCACAATGTTACAAAGCGATCACTCGAAGCTAAGAGAGAAAACAAAAATATACGGTTCCATCCTTTTTCAAACACTAAACTATCCGGTTTACTTATAATTTTAATGGAAAAATTAGATTCCTTGTGATTACACATGTATCACTACATAAACGTTAAACCTCCTCTTTATAGCCAGAAAGTGAAATGATCATGAAAAAAAAAAATATAAAAACAGAGCTTGAAAAACAATTTTTTAGTTAAAAAAAAAAAAACAATGAAAAAATTCCTTCTCCATCGAATCCCCCTTTTCAATTTCTTTTTCACCCAATTACATCTCTCTTCCAAAAAGTATACTATACCTGAAGCCAATAAACTAGGTTTCCAATTAGCCCATTGTAATCGTACCACCTAATAAAAGTTTTATTTAGAATTAAAATTAAAATAACCCATGCATGACTGAAAAAACTATCGAATAAAGATGTATATTTCTTGTAGAGAAGTAAAAATGTTCTTTTAGTATTTAAAATTCTTGAATTCACCTCATTAAAAAATACTATTAAAACGAATCAAAGCAAACATTTCTAAAGATTCTCGTTTGGATTAAATTAAAATAATTACAAAAGATAGCCATGCTAACCGTATGCATAAAATTATATCTTTTTGTATTTTATTTCAGAGTGAAAACCAACATTCCTTCAGTTTTTCTCTAAAAAATTCTTCTCTTAAATTTCGTTTTTGTTCACTTCTCCTTTTGATCTGTTTGCTTCTATCCTTTTCATTTCTAAGCTTCTTCATATCCCACTCATCTTACCGCTTCTTGATGTGATGCTATAATACGATGTAATGGCTTTGAAACTTGCCGCATATCCCAAATATTAATATTCTAATAAAAATGACAAATTTATGATATTCTTCTTACGTTATCCTTTTAAAAAATATTCCTCGCATATCAAAAATGCTACACTATCTGTGAGATATGTAGGATAGATAAATCAAAAATACTATACACTGTGGGATTGCAGTACGTGATGAAAAAAAAAAAATACATTGAAAATAAATATACTGAAAGAAAAATTACCAAAATAAAAGATACTTTCATGCATTCTTACAGTTTTCGTTTATACACTGTACAATACTTTATGTTTTTTTATCATCTTACTTTGCTTTTTTGTTCCTCTTCTCTTTTCTTTCTACTCTTCTGCCTCTCCTCCCATTCGTACTCTCTACTCTCTCTCCTACTCTCACTCCTCTCTCTCTTACTCTCACTCTTACTCTCACTCTTACTCTCACTCTTACTCTCACTCCTACTCACTCTCTTACTCTCTCTGTTACTCTCTCTCCTACTCTCTCTCTCCTACTCTCTCTCTCTTACTCTCTCTCCTCTCCTACTCTCTCTCTCTTACTCTCTCTCTCCTACTCTCTCTCCTCTCCTACTCTCTCTCCTCTCCTACTCTCTCTTCTCTCTTATTCTCTCTCCTCTCTTATTCTCTCTCCTACTCTCTCTCCTCTCCTACTCTCTCCTCTCGTACTCTTTTTCTAGTAAAAATATCCTGCCTGTCAAAAGTACAAAAAAACTATAAACTATATATATACTTTTACAATTTTACTATAAATTTTTATATGGAAAAACAAAAACCTGATCGGCACCTCCTACGGCAATAATATCCGATCGAAGAGAATTACTGGAGATAGAAACAATGGGTAAATTACTGACACATATCTGCAAAATAAAAAAAAGTATTCAATAAACTATTGAAAACTACTCCAAACTCCCTCTATTGTTTTTTCTACAAAAAATAGACAAATCAAAGGCCATCCACTTTCTTTGCCTTAACAAAAGTATTTTCACATTAAAGAAAAGTAAACTCCAACTATTATTCTCCCATTATTTATGCCAGATAAAAACCATCTTTTTGTAAAATTTTCATTCCCTTTTATTAGTATTACAGAAACAAAAAAAAAATCATATTCTCATTTACAAAAAAAATATTTTTCATTAATTTTTAAAAATATTATTTTGAAATACAAAGGTGTACGTACATACACCAAAATCTACACTACAGAGAGGCACATTTGTTTTGATTTTTTGCTCTTTTTATCATTTTTATTTCAATTATTCACTACTGATTTCAACCTCCATATACATTATCTTCTTATAAAATTATTTTCTTATAAATCCTCCGTTTTCCATCACATATTTCTCTCACCTTCTTTGTAGGCGCCTTTGCACAATCTTCTCGGATATCCCATCTAACAAAAATGTTAAAAAAAAAGTAAAACTTTCTTTATATTAGATAAAACGAAAGAAAGAACATTACAAAATTTATATATAAATTATAAAATAAAATTTCATTTGAAAAAAAAAATAATAAAAACACTCCAAAGAATTCTTTTTCAAGACTTTATATTTAAAAAATAAAATAGAGAAAGGTTGGAAATAAAAGAAATAGAAAAATATACATTTAAATAAAGAAACAAACCTACTTGGAAAGAAACACATTTTTATGTATATTTAAAAGTTTGAAAACATTAAATTTCATCCTACGCCTTTATTACTTAAAAAATATAAAGTTTGGACATCCAAATGGCTTACAGTAACATATTTCCTTCATCATTCACAGATATACAAACATGTCCACCGGAATCTCCATCCACCCATGTCACATCCTACAATATATAAAAAAAGAAAGTAGTGAAAAATAAAAAAATATGAAAAATAATAAAAATAATAAAATAATTAAAATAATAAATAATAAAAATAATAAAAAATAATTAAAATAAAAAATAATTAAAATAATAAAAAATAGTTTAAAAATACCTGCATGGGAGAACTATTACAAGAAAATCGTCGATAAGGTTGCATTTCTTTTCTAGCTGAAATATCACACGCACAAAAAAACTATAGCTTTTGCAATTATTTTTCATTCATTGAATGAAAAATATTCTTCAAACAACAATAACTATAAATTAAAATTCTTTGTTATATATACATAAAGAGAGAAATAAAGAAAAAAGCAAAAATAAATTTAAAAAAAAAAGAGTAAACTTTACTTAAGAAATTATTATGAAATTCATATAATTTTGCTACCATTTTCATTGCAATACATTTTACTTTTGTTTCTAACATTTTTGAAATTTACTACGTTTTTCTTTACTCTTTGTTCTCTTTTCTTTCTTTTAATATTCTCATTGCATTCTCCCATTATTTTCTCATTGCCTTTCTTTTATCTCATTTTCTCGTTTTGTATTTCACATCTCATCTTCTCTCGTCATAGCATCTCCCTTCATCCTCTCTCTCTCTCTTCATCCTCTCTCTCTCTCTCTCTTCATCCTCTCTCTCCCTTCATCCTCTTTCTCTCTCTCTTCATCCTCTCTCTCCCTTCATCCTCTTTCTCTCTCTCTTCATCCTCTTTCTCTCTCTCTTCATCCTCTCTCTCCCTTCATCCTCTCTCTCCCTTCATCCTCTCTCTCTCTTCATCCTCTCTCTCTCTCTTCATCCTCTCTCTCTCTTCATCCTCTCTCTCCCTTCATCCTCTCTCTCTCTCTCTCAATTCAAACATTTCATACAAGTTTCTAAAACTCCCAAATTTCTTTTTAAAAGAAAAAATTACAAACTTGAATAAGCATTGATATCCCACAAACAAAAACGACCATCATCTGCAACTGATGCTAGAAATCCTTCTTTGACGGTATTCCAACACATGCCCCACCTAAAACATTCCTCATACAAATAAATACATGTATAAAGTAGAAATTGAGTTGTATATATATGAATATACAACTCTCAACAAACTCACCCCTTATATATATTGAAAAGAAATAAACACAGAAACTGCATTCGTCTAGACATTTTTTCCGTTTCATCTTGGTAATTTTACATATTTTTTATCATGCTTTGGCTGCCTATCTAAAAAAAAAAATTCCCTCTTCCTATATACAGCTTCTTTATGAGCTATTAAAAAAAAAATAAAAAAGATAAAATGTTTTCATCAACAAAACACACAAAATAATTTAACATTCTCAAAAAGAAATTTCGTTAAAAGAGTTAAATGGAGTTTGAAAAAAAGAAGAAAAAAACATCAAACAGTATATATATATAAAAATATAAAAAAAGAAAAAAACCACAAACAGAGAAGATATCGATAAAAAACAAAAATTACTTTTTGTTTGAAAAAAAAAAATAAATAAAAATGTATAGAAAAGAGGTAGACAGACACTACTAAAACAAAAACTATAAAAAAAATAAAAAATAATAAATTTTCTACACAAAAAAACAGAAGAAGTTAATTATTCTCCTCATCTATCTTAAAAAAATATCAAATTTATGAAGAGAAAATTATTATCTTAAAAAGAAGCTGTATACGTACCCCTCGGCTGTGTGCCCCTTCAAAGTTAAATCGGCATGCATTTGGCCTCGAAAATTACCTGAGAAAAACACACATAAAAAAAAAGAAAAAAGAAATTGTGGATTCTTTAACCAACACTCTGTATGTACACACGTTTGAAAAAAGTAGACATCCTTCAAATTTAACTCATATTGCCTTTATAGAGATAAATTAGCATTTAAAATAAGCTGCAGAGTTCATTTTCTTCATTTTATTTCATTTAGTTCTCTCATCTTATCTTTTTTAATCTCATTTTTCATCTTTCATTGCATTGTATATTCATTTTCTTTTTTTCCTTCTATTTATCTTTTTACTTTTACTATTCATTAAAAACAAACTTTTTAAAACAAGTGGACCAAATTTGGTTGAATCAAACAAATTAACTGCAAATTCAACAAAGAAGACATTCATTTCACAAAATAAATAGTTTCATCCAATTAAAAATTTAAAAAAGAAAAGAGAAATGAAATTAAAAAAAAAAGAAAAATAACAAAAACACAACGCTCTTAAATACTTCAACGAACTACTAAACTATATTAAAAAAATATATATTAAAAATATAAACTATACAAACTTACCATCTCCAGAGATAGCTTTAGTGGCAATTTTTGTGGGATCACAAGGATTATATAAAGCTCTGAAAAATAAAAAACAAAGTAGATTTTTCTTCTTCAAACATTCTATTTCATCTCATCTTATCTCTTCAATATCCAGTGGATTGGCTGTAATGATTTTTAATTTCTAAACAGAGAGTGGATGAAAACATAGGATGAAAGTATCTTTTTTAAAAAACTCATTTATCTCTTTTTATTTTTTTAAATATTTCTTTTTTAATTTAGTTGTGATGATATGAGATGAAAGATGAGATGAAAGAAAGATGAAAGAAAGATGAGATGAAAGAAAGATGAGATGAAATAAATATAAAAATGAACAAACAAAATTTCAAAATTGAAAGAAATTTCCAACTTGTTTACTTCTCCCTCGTGTGGAATACGCGCGTTCACATTAAATTTCCGAGTGGAATCTTCACCAAAAGAAAATCCACAATAATCTGAAAGAAAAATCGTATTTCAAATTTCTTTTTCCATAAAATCACTCTAAAAACAAACGTAGAGGCAAAAAAAAATTTTCAAAACTTTTAAAGCAGAAAAAAGTATTAAAAAATTCATCATCCAAATAGAAACACAAAAAGATACGATGAAACAGAGAGACAATACTCGAAGAAAACTCCTCCCTTCACACACAAAAAGAGAAAAATATATGCGTAGAAATTCTTAGAGGGAGAAAAATTTCTATGAAAGTCACACAAAACTACAGAAATAGAATACACTAAAGGAATATGTTAAATACTCACGTTTCTCTACTGTTTTATTTATATATATAATGTAAAAAATGTGTTTCTTCTGTGTTATAAATCTTCCATAGTAATGCAGCATAACTACGATGCAAAAAAGTATTTTTCATAAATTTTTCAAAATTTCAAATTACAGAGAAAAGAACCATTTAGAGTAAAGAAAATTTGCAAAAGAATAATTATATAAATGTACACACACAAAGAAAAATTATGCCAAAAGTTCAGAAAATGAAAAAGGAGAATCCATTTCACCTTCTTCTCTATCCAATGCTTCACTGAAGAATCTCTTTTTTTTAATATAGAAAGTCATTGTATCGTTGTTAGTATACAAAGACGTTCTTTCTCTACTCATTTCATATTTCTCTCTCTACTCATTTCATTTCTCTCTCTACTCCTTTAATTTCTCTCTCTCTCTCTCTACTCATTTCATTTCTTTCTCTCTCTCTCTCTCAATTCATTTCTACTCATTTCATTTCTCTCTCTACTCATTTCATTTCTCTCTCTACTCAATTCATTTCTCTCTCTCTCTCAATTCATTTCTCTCTCTCAGTTCATTTCTCTCTCTCTCAATTCATTTCTCTCTCTCAGTTCATTTCTCTCTTTCTCTACTCATTTCATATTTCTCTCTCTACTCATTTCATATTTCTCTCTCTACTCATTTCATTTCTCTCTCTACTCATTTCATTTCTCTCTCTACTCATTTCATTTCTCCTTCTCTCTCTACTCATTTCATTCCTCCTTCTCTCTCTACTCATTTCATTCCTCCTTCTCTCTCTCATTCTTTCATTTTTTTGGATACAAAAACATTTCATTGTCTTCAAGAAGAGTATGAAGGAAAATATAATTCTTATATTCCAAAAAAATAAACTACCCTTTATATATTTTTTTATAATAACAATTTCTTTATACCTTGACATTGATCATAACGCATACCCTCTGGAAGAATGTGTTCATTAGGTAATCCAACCTAAAATAAGATATATAGACAGAAATATTAAAAAATCCAAAAATACTATAGTTCATGAGGATGCGCATTCTCTAGCACAGGGGGGAGGGAGTACATACACGCCGTTGCTTCTATGCAAAAATTTAGAAAACATTATTATAAAAAAAGTAGAGAAAATTAAAGCATTTTAGAAAAAAATAGGAAAATGTGAAGAAAAAGAAAACCCATTTGAGAAAAAAAAAACATAAGTTTGAAGAAAATGAGCAAAAAAAAAGAAGTGATGACACTACACCTATGCAATAAAAATAAAGCAAAAAGATTGAAAGAAATTGTACCACACCTACACTCCCATCATTTCTTCTAGAGGCATTCTTATTCAAACTATAATAAGCAATGAAATACATCAATATTGTACTTCTATTAAAAGAAGATAATTCGGCTCATCATCCGCTGTATGCGTTCCAATCAAGAGTGTTTCACCTGTTATACCCTCCTTTCTGTTAAGACAATGAACAAGATGTGAAAGTATAAGAAGGATGAACTATAAAGTGCACTGTTTGAACTTCCCAAAGCTATGAAAACAAAAAATACTCCTCTCCTTCATTGAATCCTAAAATATACTATTTTTTGCGAGAATATCACAAATAAACGTAATCTGTGTGCCATTTTTAAGTTTCTCTCACGTTTCAAAGCATAAACAATAGAAAAATAAGCCTCTTTTTATGCATCAGCCATTCCTAGGAGGGAAGCCTGTGCTATTTTTATCAATCCATGGACAAAACAGTAGAGATAAAACTCGAAAAACTACAGAAACAAGACCAAAAAACTCGATGATTATTGCTGGATTGGCAAGTTTCGATAGGCTTTACCACTTGTACAATAAAAGATTATTTTTTTGAAGATTAAAGAGTATTTCATCCATGAAAGCTTCACAAATGTACTACATGCGCAGAATATCCCCCTACCAAAAGTACGTACAGCACTAACTCTTTTATAATTCACTCATTTTATCTCTTAAAACGAGAAAATATGGTAACCGCCTGGTTACACGCAAAGTCTATACACTGTACTATTTACACCAAGGGTTGATACGACAGCACTCTCCTCGATAAAGTTTTTTAATAAAAAAAAATAAAAACGTCTCAAGCAGCAATGCACCATATAGATACAACAATTGCAGCAGAAAAAAGCAAAGATGTGCATGCACAATTTGGTATGCAAAGGACGGACGGATTGATCCCAGGAATCCATTGCACTGTTAGAGAAGGCCATTCGAGGGTGTGACTCATAACTAAATCATATAAAACCAGGGTATTGAACCTCCAGACGCGATGTTCCTCTCGTATTTCACGACAAAGAGTTGCATCGGCCATGATAGCGCCATTCGTCATTCCGCGGTCAATTCAGAAAGGTGGAAATATAAGCGGCGAAGGAAGACTACAAGAAATAGGTCACACCATGCGAAGAATTGAGTGGAAAAAGATCACAGAAAAGCATTAAATTGGAAAGTTCATTTAGATTTGCCGCCAATCTCTGAAACGATTAGAGAGGCGGTAATGAGGGGAATCAATACCGGACAAAATGCATTTGTGAAATAAAAAAAATGCGATAATTTAGAACAAGCCACTGTATCAGTAGCTTCGAGTACTAAAATGAGCGAATGAATTACTACAGAGCACAGCAGCCAAAAGGAAACTTTTGTCTTTTGCAGAGGAGATGAAGCGAGGCACTATCAGTATGAGCAGCCAAGGAACAAGTTTAAGTTCTATTTTGTCTTATATACATGTGAAAGGCTATCTGACGAGCTTAAAGTTCCTCAAACAAAAGCGTAAATGGCCACTTTCCTCACATCTTGACAAGTAATCTAATTCTTCAATGAACATGCGCCATCAACAACGAATTTTGAGAACAATTTTCTTTCTCAGAGATTGCGCAAAAGTTCAAAACTTGGTGATAAAAAGCAACTGCTAGGCTATATTTCAATACTCTTAAGGAGAGAGACGTCTTTTCGTTCAAGCCACCTTCAGAATTCTGCTGTGCACTTTTAAGGAGTATGAGAGATGAGGAAATTGATCCTGGTAGCAAACGATTAATGGTAATACTAATCAATATTCTAGTCTGGCGAAGAATGGAAATAGGAACAATAGAAAGAGAGAAGGCTTTTAAGAAGAGTACAATAACTCATCTTTTAATGGGATTCGTAATCAGCACCAAATAATTTTGGATGGAGTAATTTCTTCCTTGGAATTTTTACAGATACATGAGAAAAATTCAAAAGAGACACCAACGTATGCTGCTTAATTTTTGCATTAAAGTATCAGCAAGATGCATGGCTGCAAATTTCGGCGACCTAACTCCGATGCAAAAAATTTAGCCCTAAACCAATTGAATGAGAATTTAAACAAAAAGAAACCATAAATGAGGAAGAAGAAAGAGCTTGCTAAAATTTATTTTACTAGGAAATTTATTCAAGCCATTAAGAAGGCTTTTTGTTTCAGCGATAAAAAGGTTTGTGGTTCGAGGCACAAAGACGTACTCTTAGTGCTTTGGGCAAAGGGCACAGCGCTTCGAAATTTTATCACATTTTGCACTGCAACAGCGCAGAAAATATTGAATGACAATTATGAAAGCATCTTGTGTATTCACACATTTTTGTAACTTTGACAAGCTACATGGAAAAAATATAAAAATATATTCAATTTTTATGTAGTAGCATAAGATGGCTGGAAGCGCACGAACTTTTTGTCACGTTTACTTCATTTAAAGCAAAAAGCTATCTGAGATTCTGCCATTATTGATGCATTCATTTTTATTTTCAGATTTACTTTTTGAAAAGTGTGTTAGGTGAGCATGCTTATCGTAAGTATTTATCTCCGAAATAACTATTACCTTATATTTTGGAAAAGGCCTTGATGAAAACAAAATACATCCGAAGTAACAGTGTTATCGCAGCAGTGCGGGACTACACACTTTATTGTATTTTGATTAAAATTATTTTCTTTTATCGTAATTACCTTTTTAGTAGATTACTATTTTTATAATCTAATTAAATCAACAACCCACATTTTCTCCAAGTGTAAAAGTGAAAATTTATTCAGATCTTCTATGCTGCATAGATATAGCGAATTTGTACAAATAAACTTCTATGATAAATTTTGAGTTTGCTTTACGTGACGCAGTAGCTAAGTGAACGTAAAAGAGCTTATGACAAGAAACAACTGACAACAATACAATTTTATTATGAAATATACATATATAGAAGATAATCGAGCAAGGGAAAGATTCAACTAGTTATTTAGATCGCGAAGATAAATTATAGCAAAATTGTTGAAGTTAAGGTAGTATCCTTCTAACCAGCCATTAAGAAAATTGTCTAAAGAAAAATATTAATTAAAAAACTGACTCCCACTCTAGTTTCGCTTCGGTATTTACTGGGCTATCTGGTACTTCTAGGATATGCTCGTTGTCGTTCGTCAGCTGTATTCGTGTGCACTCAAACACAGACCTGGTCGGCTCATTCTCTACGTCCAATACTAATCGGGTCATTAATTTGGTTCCTACTTCAACTAACACCTATCTACGTAATTACTTTATTTGTACGTACCTATCTGTAATGATGGTTTTTACTTGATTGCCGAATCTGCTGAAATGTTAGAATAATTGCATGCGTAGTGGAATGGGCAAAGAAGATATTGAATGTAAAACAAAATGTTTAATAAAAGGAATTCCTGAAACGAGAGTTAATACTTACTAAGTCTTCTTACCTAAACTGCTTAAAGAAGAATATACTATCTTGCATAATAACTCATAAAAAAGAACCGATAACTCTAAGTAAAGAGTCTCCTCCCTCACTTTAATCACTCCTCATCGGTGTTAAGATTAGTTATCACTACTCGCGCGTCGGATTGCGTTTGCACACACACAAATACAATCCTAATCACTTCGTCCTTAATTTACTACTACTTCAGATATCGTTAACCTTCAGCTACTCCCGCTTACATCCTTTCAATGTTATTGCATATCAAACAAACTTACAATTATCTCAGTCATAAAACTTACAATTATCTCAATCTGGTAAATCTGGTATTAAACTTCTTCGAGCTTACTCACTACACCCATCACAATTTGTTACACTATCATAAATATTAGTACTATTTAGTTCCTATCAAATATATCATAAATCATGTATCCTTCCTCCTACACTACTTAAGTGCACAGCAATTATTCATTATTATACCAAGGATATTGTAGTATACATACGAAACGATTTTAGATCGTCGAGCTGCGCAGCCAGCATTCGAAATACTGTACTTTCCCCCAACGCTTCTCCAGCTATCAGGATGCATTGAATTTACTGCTTGAAGCGATGAAACAAAAGATGTAATAATTGAAGTTCAGATTATAATTTACCGTTCTTTCCGTGAGGTGTAGATGAATGAAGGTGTGAACGATTTTTCTTTTTTCTTTGATCATTTTCGGAGACAGTAATTATTTGCGCAAAGTAAGTTTTACTTTCTGCTTTAGTCACTGTAGAGAACGCGCCCTTCTTGTTAACTAAATTAGAAATAGACTATTTAGCGTCCTACCACAAGAAGAGCTATAATCAGTCGGAGTCGATAGAATACGACTGGCAGAACGTGGCTAGCTCTTGTAGAAATAGTTCACAGAAAACATCACCTTCGCTTTCATTATAAAAATCAATTACTTATATTTTTCCTTTAACCAGCGCATGCTCAAACTCACTACATTCAACCTTAAGGCAGCTAAATTCGCGCAATCGCATATGATCGTTGGCAATAACTCTATTACACACACTAAAATCACTGTTAGAAAGAAGTATAATCGCATAGTAATTACATAATTAAGCGCCTAATGATTGATTAAACACGACATTAGATGTTACCTTTAACAGTGGTACCGCGACAGTGCGGAACACCCACTGTATTCCATTATTATAATTAATTTACATTTTCCATTATTTTATTTTAATTAGTTTATCTTTATCATGAGTGTAATCTAGGGTTTTTTTAAAGTAGTATTTTATCCCCTAGATTTGCCAGTCGAGATCTATCGACTCTGGGTACACGATTCTTCTAATCAATAGCGTATTGTTTTTATTTACACTATTAGATTGTTGATAGTTTGAGAGCGTGGATATACTTATTTCTATAAATATATCTCACTAGGTTCATTCGTTTATCTTTTTATAACCTTCTATCGAAAATAGAATCAGAATA